>VDFB02185867.1:189669-255777 GCA_007258455.2 Sequoia sempervirens
TCTCCCACTCTCTTCCACTCTTCTACTCTCTCCCTCCCTCTCTCCCACTCTCTACCACCCTCTCCCACTCTCTCCCACCCTCTCCCTCCCTCTCTCCCACTCTATCCCACTTTCCCACCCTCTCTGACCTTATCCCACTCTCTCAGGTCAGTCTCTCACACACTAACTCCATCTATCTCTCTCCCTTATACCCTTAACCATGAAACCCTAAACCCTTATAACCCTCTACCATAAACTCTTAACCCTTAAACCTTCTACCATCTACCATTAACCCTTAGGTCTATGTGTACACAAATCAGATATCAGTTTTGTAAAAAGCATATATATACAAAGTTTGTCGTTGTTTTAAAGTAACGGTCTACAAATCAGATATTCATTTCAAATTGAATATCTGATTTGAAACGAATATCCGATTTGAAATGGATATCCTATTTGAAACGGATATCCGATATGGAAAACTAGGATTGGTGTTTTCTTTGGTGGTGTGTACTAACACCCGAGCCTAAAAAAAGTCAACACGGTATTTTCGCATTTTTGGGTCAATGAAAGACATGCTTTTTTCCTCATTGCCACTTTTTGGCCCACCATTATCCTGCACATACCCTTCTACAAAACACAAAATAATAAAATATCAAAGGGTTTCTCTGTTTCAATTCAACTCACAGAAACATTCCATACTAATACATCAAATATCCTAAAGATTCATTTTTGAATCTCTAAAATTCAAGATATACTAGTTAAAAATTCTGCATCATGTTTTCAAGACTTTCAATTGCAGAATGTGTGCACAAATCTCTTAAAGATGCCAACCACAAAAACAATAAACAACCTTTGTTTTATACACATATGTTCTCATGTAACTTCATCGAATTTCCAGATTGGAATAACTATTTTTCTTCAACTGAATGCATTAACCCTTTATTTGTTTGCTAAGGAATAATCAAGAGTTTCAAATAACATTAACCACTAAATCTTCATGACTAATGCCTTAACAAAAATGTTCAAAGCCCATAAATAATGATTTCTTTAATCCTTGTTTATGGAGGAATGTAAATAAACAAATACCAAAAGAACCGTTTCAAAACTATCTAGCTGAAGACTTCCATCTACGAGCTCTACCTCTTCTTTTTCAACTTCCACAGTCAAGCATTTGACCAGAAATCTGCAACCACAAACTCTCCATGGTGGCGGCTAGGGTTTCATATGTTTACACAATGAAACAATAACAACTTTTCCCTACATTTCCTTCAAGTCTTTTGAAGACTTTTCAATAGAATATAATCATTTGAAATACGAACATCATAATGCACTTGAATCTGCTACCCATGGACTAAATCATTAACTCATGATGGCTCTTGATTACTTGTGACTTCCAAGTGACTTTAAACAAAGTCAAAAACTTTATATTCATAACACCCGATGTCACATGCTTAATGTGACTGAAACATAAGCATCAAACCAATATCTTACTCAAGCTTTTAAAAAGCTTTTAAAACTTTAATATGCCCAACTCCTCAATGTTTAGCATGCCCGACAAGGGCTTGATTTTCTTTGTTTAACAAAGACCTTATATCTCTTTAGTGCCCGACACCATTTATGGTGTTAAATATAAATATTTCAATATCCTTACCATATGATATATTAACCATGAAATACTTCAAAGACACTCACCAATGTAACATATAAAATTGAAATATAAGCTGCCTGAAGCCATGTGCTTTATGTCTTGAAGACCCCATTAGTAAAAATACTCTATGAAGAAAATATATACAGGTAACCTGAACCTGTAATCTACATTTCTTGAAACTTGTATGTGCAAACATAAGAATTCATATCACATTTGAACTTTCAGTCCATATAAAAACAAATTTGCACAAATGTATAAGCAAATGTATACCTCAACAAGAACTTGCCAATGTATATGTCAACCAGAATATGTATGCCACTGGCCATGGTGTCTAAGATGCTTGATCAAAACACATGTTATCATGTAAAACCTGACTTGTAGCACCCTGAAAGATAAACACTGTCAACAACAACATGCATCAAGAGTATCAATATGTATCAAGAGGCCAAACATCATATGCCTTGAAACAAACGCATGTCCTGCTATAATGAACATATGTCAAACATCAATACCAACATATAAAAAATTGAAAACATATGAAATTAAGTGCATGCCATGAACCATGTCAATGCCAATGCCATGAACCATGTGAACCAACTATAAACATCATGTGCCACCCAGATCATATAAATGTGTCACCAAAGCCAGTTTTGTCATCAAGGACAAACAATCACAATAAACAACTAAAAGCCAACAATTCCATCCTTCCCAAATAGTAATAATGTTGTTGATGATATACCACAACTTAATAAAACCAATTTTCCTAGACTATACTAGCTAAGGAAGGAGTGGTCTTAGCTTGAGAGAAAGAGATTTGGTAATGATCTTGTTGGAGACATTTAGTGAGGTGGTGTGCCACAAATTACATATTTCCTTTGGGTCACTATCTTTAGGTATGAATTTTGTATTTTATTTATTATGTCTCCTTATGAATTCTCATAAAAAGCTTCTAAATAGACCTTGTGAAGGTCTTTATCCATAGCATCCCATTATCATTTATAAATTTCTCATGGGAATCCATGCAAGCCAAGGGATATATCAATGGACATTGAGAAGACAACCTCACACAAATACTCTTTAGTGAGAAGTTGATCACAAAATAGTGTTGAGATGTGGAAACTTCAGAAGGAACCACATTTATGCATTATTGTAGAACAATGTTTTTAGTTGGAGTATACTTTTGAGTAATAAAAGCTTGTTCATAGTGTCAAATAAAGGCTTGAAGAATATTTGGATGCTTAGTAAAGAGCTATTTCCACTCTTTTATTTTCTTAACATTGGCTTGTGATGTATGATGAGATTATAGGGCCTTAAAATATTTAGAGACCTTATCTTAAATATTAAGCCAATGAATCTAAGCTCTGATTTGAGTATCATGAACTTAGAGTGGGTATCTATAGCCTAATCTTGGTGATAGATATAAACACTCAAAGTTAGGCTTCCATGTCAAAAGGTTGAGCTTCCAAGGTGGCTATAGATTAGTGGAGCTTCGAGAGGTGGCCTTGTAAGAGTAGTGGAAAAGATAGGAAAGATGGTGCCCACAAATATGGAGGAAGTAGGCAATGCAATTGATGGCATAATTCAACCAAGGTATCCAATCTATCTCATGCATGGGTTATGGCTCCGAATTCCAAAGATGTTGAATATGAGTTGATGTGGCCTTCTAAGTGAGTAGCAATGTGTTTTAAAAAAGGAGTCTTTATAGCTTAGCTTTGGAAAGCTACCACTCAATACAAACTTATATTGAAAAGTGGTTTGAAGCGATAATGCTTGACAAATGCTTCACATGAAAAGAGTAGAAACTAGTAAATTTTTAAATAACAATTGAGAAAATAACATGGCTATATACAATTGCTTAAGGACCTTGTTAGTTCCACCTTTGAGGTTGCTCCACATGTATCATGTTGTATGATCACGGTGGCAACCAATATTGGGATCATAAAGTCCTAATTTATTGTGCATATTAAAGCATCATGCTTTTATTTTGTTAGTTATCCAATGCATAGCCAATGCCCTATATTTTCATAAGTCAACCAATCATATTAAAATAAGCACACATAGCTAGGTGATAGAAGACATTGAATTTTTGATCCATCTCTAGATGGTAGATCTCTTGATAGCATCATTCGAGGCCTAAACATTGATACCTCCAAAGGAATAATTGTTAATGTTAAAAAGAGCCCATAAAACTTGGTTTGTGGGGTTACATATCTAATCGACTAAGTGTTGATGCTACATAGGATTTGATAGAGGTGACTACACCATCATGACCTATTTCATGATTTCTACATAAATAATGACTAAAAGGCTATATAACATGACAAATCTTATAGAAAAAGGTCCCTAAAAATTAACTTCTTATAAATAGAGAAAGTTTAGGCTTGGAAAATGTCGTCAAATTTCATGAATGAAATTCTTCTATGGGATTGTCAAACATTGATCATTCTAGGAAACAAAATTCATGAATGAGTAGAAAATGAAGAGTCATCTCCTTATTAATCTCATCTAGAGTTAAGAAACTATTTTATAAAAATGCTTCCTCTAAACTAAAGGTGTCTATATAGATGGAAGCTTGGATAGGGTTTTATTTCTTCGATCATATCCTTTTCATCTACCCTAATGGGAGCTATGGGACCTCCGTTACATAATAAAGGGTGAGGCATGCCAATCAATGTTGTCTTTTTGAGATGTCAAAAGTGACATTGCTAATGGTTCTCAGGAGAATTTTTCCTCACCAGATGTCTCTCCATGAGGGGAGTCAACAAATTTCTTCATGTTTAGGGGTTTTGAAACTATACTTTGAGATTTTGAGGACTAACCCCCAAAGCTTGAGGATGGCTTGACAAAGTAAGCATTAAATTACCAAGTTTCTTAGATTTACAACTCACCACTATAGACCACCCTTCTTCTTTTTCATAAGAGGCGAATTGAGTGTTGGACATAAAATGAGGAGATGCCAAAGGATAATCTCATATCCAATGCTCAAAAGATTGACATCTATAGAAAGTAAATTAGGCATAATTAAATAAAGAACATATTGATTGTATCTCATTTGTTTGATTTAGATGTCAACTATCTCCTTTAAATCCTTGGAGAGATTCATTTCTACACAAATCGTCTTTGAGATTGAGTCGAGAAAAAAATGTTTGGTTTGACACAATACTAAAGCCTAAAGAGAAAACTATTTGTGTCAAAAGAATTGAACATGACAAGAGTAAAGTAGGAAACTCCACACAAAAAAGGATGTGTTGAGATTTCCTTTTAGAGATGATGAAATCTCTAGTCCATGGTTTGAAGGCAAGCAAAGATTAAACAATCCAAGAGCCATGCTTACATATGACTTCTAAAAGGTTTTATTAAAAAAAACAAAAAAAAGGGAAAAACCTTTGGTAAGGTTTTGCATGACATCAAGGTCAGTCCCATGTAGGACCTAGGCCTCGATGACCCAATCTTTGAGTAGGGGTGTCATAGTTAAGTGTTGCCAAACCTTTAGCTCTAGTAGTAACTACAAAGTGACGAAAAATTAAGGCCATTTAAAGGGACAATAAATGCCCATAGGTGTAGCCTAAAAGATGCCCCACTAAATATAAAAAAACAAAACCAATTCTTGCTTCATAAGAAACAATACGACATCAAAAAAATACAAGACAAAACCTTAATTTTACAAAAAAAATCAAGATCCTAATTTTCAACATATTAATAAATCAATTTTAACATCTTCAATAACATATTTCTCAATATATTTTAATTTTCATCATTTTGAATCAAATATTAACATATTCAATAATATGTCTCAATCGAAATCTCAATCTCTGAAAATTTAATTCGCAGCTCTAAATCCTAAGCTTTTATTATTGTTTCATAATTTGGTACGAAGTAAATTGTAGTGAAAACCTTTATTTTCATTAGACAAACAAACATTAATAATATTGCCCTTGCACTAAGATGGTCCCGATGCTTCCTCGTTCGCAGGCTTCCATTCTCTTTTAACCCACCTTTTTTTCCATGGAGATGGAAGTTGTATCGCACCTTCAAATAATTCTTCAGACCTGTCTACAGAATATTAGCTTTCCTTGTGCCATCTTACACGAGTCATTATTATTTCCACCTTGCACTAGCTTAGGAAATCATTGTTTCCAATGCATCTTTTATATGTGCCAGCGAATAATTACTCTATGCTCTTGGATATCAACAATTATTTACATTGTACGATGCAAGTTTTAGTGATGACAATGGCGTACTCCCGCTCCACTGTTTAGCTTCGTACAGTCTAGCATGGCTAAGCAGTCCTAGGTATATAGAACGATGACATTTCAAAACATTTGCTTTCTTCATGGTTATAATCTTCTCTGCATTATCACAGTTCAATTCATTTTCCTGCATTTGCATCTTCTGCAGACTCCAAGATACTTTAGGTGTATTTGATAGGCAGCTATATTGCAAGGTCTGATCAGACGGTACGGTCCCACGATTATTTTTTTTGTTTTGCTTTTTGGTTTCCGTTTTAGTAGTCTCTTTTTATCTTTGTAGTACTCACTTGTCGTCAATGTCATGTTTTTTGTCATTTACAGCAAGTTTCATTATACGACTTTCGTCCAAATGGAAGCCAGTGATGGAGCATTGATTCTTGCAGGTGACAAAGAAAATGAGGTAAGAATCGTGGACTTCAGAATGGATTCCTTTGCATTTTGATATGCTATTGGAATGCATACCATTTTAAGCTGATAAAAAATATTATTTAGGAAAAATTGTCCAGGTCAGGGTCCTGTGTTAGACATAGTTCAAAACAATGGTTTCCATCTCATCCAACTAACTGAATTTCTTCTGCGCTGCTATGCTCCATATTAAAACTCAATACATAGTGCTTTATTTCAATTCGTGAATTAATAGTGCTTACACTTCACGGAAAAGGTGTTTCTGTGTTATTTTTTTTTTCCCGTGAGCTGCAGTTACATGTTCCTGTTTTCTTGTAAACAGAACACTAGAGACGTCTTGATGTTTAGTGTAGCCATTTCGCCTCAGTATTTTGTGTTGTTGGATCTTGGTTCAGTATATCGAGTCTCTAACCTAGAATGGAGGGTATCCTTTCTAGTTTTGATAAGACAAAAATCTTATTCAATTTATTTTCAGTCTTATTACTGTCCTATTCTATATTAGGAAGTATTGCCTCAAGGGAGACCTAAAATTTCACTACAGTTTTTATGTTTATGCATACTATTTGCCCACAACGTATCTCTCAAATAAATGTGCATGCCAAGATACTTACATCAGTTCGTGAAATTATGGGCGCTGTGAACTCACGTCTCAAATTCTTTTCTGAATCCCTACTTTGCATGCCCATATCAAAACTTTTGGTTCATTGATTTTGTGAATAAGAAGTGGAAACATCACTTTTATAATTCATCAGCGCATTATCTTATCTGGAGATATAACTAAGTTGCTGGTTCTGGTTCTGGTTTGGGGGTACGATTCGTGAGTTCGGCTAAATTTTTTTGGGGTTTGGGTTCGTTCGTACTAAAAACATGTAAAAATCTTTCTCTCTCTGTCACACACACACACACACACACACAGCCTAGAAGCATGAATTGGGATTAGAATATCACATAACATCATATAAAGCTAAACAACAAAATCACCATAAACTTGAATGTCATTTAAAACATGTATGATAAATATTCATCGATGAAACTTCAAGTTCAATAGTAAAATAATAATATCAGTTCAACACTTTTAATTATCAAATGGATTTTCTAAATCATTAATATCATGGCCAACATTGACATTAGATGATCTAGGAAGACTAGATGAATCACAAGCAGTGCCAATGCAACTATCATTAGCACTAATAGTGTGCTCATGCTGGCTATTGGACTCCTCATATGCAATATGGTGGGAAGTGGAAGCATCCAAGTCAGTATACTCTGGCTATATATCCCACAACTTCGTCTCCCCTTGTAGTCATGTTGTTTGTGTGAAAGGAGATGCAAGTTGGAATGCACATATACTAAGTTCTCCTCTCTTTTTGAGTGCAATTTATTGTGCTTTACTAAGTGTATGAAAGAATATGTGCTCCAATTCCTCGTAGATGCAGATGAACTAGCAACCTATGAAGACAAAGTAAATAATTAAAGTTATACATCATTAAAAAATAAAATGAAACTTTAAAAACTAAAATGTGAAAATTTATTAAACTTGTGATAAAATTTTGATTGTGAGGGATTGTAGATGTTGGAAGTATTGGCCATGGAAGTACCACCAAACATCCTTTAAGAACCTATCATGAAGAGCCTCAATACCTTGACCATTTGAGTGCACAAAATCAATGAGCTCACTTGTGACTATATCTCGCAATTCAGGTTCAGTAAAGAGTCTAATGAATGCTGCCTTGTATCTTTCAGCCACTTCAAAATCTCTATATGGGGGAAGCCTTCCTAGCACAAAAAGAATCTGACTACTGTAGTATTTTGGAGACAATGCAAAGGTAGAAAAATGTAATGGAGTGGTCATTTTGTTTCATCTTTCTTCAACAATTGCATGCACTTGTTTGAAGAAAGTCTCTTTAGGGTCTTGCTCTTTCACATTTATGGTGCACTTCATCTCTCAATGATTGAGTCGATGCCATCATATATCTCTCCAATGCAAGGCTTGTCCATGTTAGTATAGCAAATCATACTCAAAATGGGCTTGGTGAAACAAAGGAGATACTCCACACAATCCCACAATGAGTCATCTAATATCATCCATCCCCTTAATTTTCTTGCCTTTTCAGTGCTACTTTGCCTCCATATAGACCAATTTTGGCTAATCACCATGCTAGAATGTGATGTCACTGCTCTAGTCAGTTCTCGGGAACAGTGTGTTAGCCTTTTCTTGGACCCTTGTGGGCTAACTGGATTGGTTAGAGGGTCAGTGGTATTTTCTGGAGGAGTTGGTCGTTCTCATTTTTAGAGTTCAGTGATTGGCTCACTGCAGGCCTTGGCAGTTCAGGAGTTGACAACTTCTGACGGCACAGAGATATATGGAGTTTTGAGGAAGTTATGATTATTTAAGTGATTTAAGTTATATTAATTTAATACTTTATTATAAAGTCAAATTGACTTTATTCTTTTAATATCACTTAAATATTCATAAAAGGGTGATTTAAAATTAAATCACTTATGCATAGAAGTGGGTGCCCAAGTATTTAATTTGGAACTATTGAAAAGTGAATTAAATATGATTTAAAAGATTTAAACGATGAAAGTGGTGTCCTTTTCTTGAAATGCGTGCCTTTTGGAATATAAGGCATTTTGGCAATGAGAAACCCGATTCTTGATTATTTCGACTTTGCCTTGGCTTTCTTCTGTGCTTTCCTCTGTGATCAAGGTTTGAGCAATATTTCCATTGGAGAACGATATCTCTTCGATGTTGAGCATTTTTGAGACTGTGAGAGACTAGTCGAATTAGTGCAACTGTGAGGGCTTCATTCAAAGGTTCTACATGCTTCTATCAGAGTTTTATTATTCAGTTTTACTTGTTTGCAATAAGGAAGGGGGTTTCTTTACCTGAGGCGTCCTCTTCAGCAATTCTACAGCTTCCAGCTTTGGCTCTTCAGCATCTTACTTGGGCTGTACCATTTGCATTGGGAAATGTGCCATTCAAAGGAGGCGTGTGAAGTGACTTGCTAAAATGCCTTGAATTAGTGCAACTGTGAGGGCTTCATTAAGAGGTTCTACATGCTTCTATCAGAGTTTTATTATTCAGTTTTACTTGTTTGCAATAAGGAAGGGGGTTTCTTTACCTGAGGTGTCCTCTTCAGCAATTCTACAGCTTCCAGCTTTGGCTCTTCAACATCTTACTTGGGCCGTACCATTTGCATTGGGAAATGTGCCATTCAAAGGAGGCGTGTGAAGTGACTTGCTAAAACGCCTTTCTCTTGGCTTTCTTTTGTGTTCCATTCTTGGCGTCTACCTTTCTCAGGGGATTGTATCCTGTTTCGGAGTGGGAGAAGTCAGATCTGGAGCCTAGGAGTGCATACTTGTCAGTTTTTATCAATTCCGGCTGGCAAACTAGGATACTTCTTTATTTAATTATTCTGGAGCATTTCGGGTATGTAATTCATTTGCAATCCCATTGTATGTATTGCAGAATAACATCTATCACATCCGTTGATCAAAATATTACTGTATTGCATTTTTATGAGCTTTTATATGATGCGCCCCTTCTCTCCTGTCTACAAACTTTTCTTAAAAAATTAAAAAAACACAAATAAGATAAGGAAAAATACAGGGGTTTGAGTTGTGAGCCAGCAGGGTTCATAACATAGAAAGTGCCTCTCTAGCTTTCACAAGTTGTCTTAAGACGATTGTGTTAGAGGCAAAAAGGGTCTCTACAACCTATTACAAATTAAAAAAAAGAAAAAAAGAAAAACTTTAAAGAAGAATTAGAATATACAATCAAATTATGAAAATGTAAATAATACTTCACTTTCAATAGCTCCAATTTTGAAAATGATCTAAAAATTCCTCGAGACATGTTGGTAATGAACATTTGGATGTCTTTAGCCTCTGCATAAAACTCTTTGATCCAATCAATTTTATTCCCAATCTTTTGTAGCATAAGATTGAATCAGTGGACCACACAAGGTGTCCAAAAGATATGTGAATATCGTTCCTCAACCAACAACCCAACAACTCTACAATTCTTGGCATTGTCTGCTATGACTTGAACAACGTTGTGGGGTCCCACTTCCTCAATGGCTGCAATGAGAATATCACCAATAAATTGTCCATCTTTTATGTACCCCTCACAATCCATAGCTCTCAAAAACATTGCCCCTTTAGGGGACACTGCTATGACATTGATCAAGGGTCGATTTTTTGAATCTTTCCAGCCATTTGAAACAATGGACACACCTATCTCAATCCATGAATCCCTTATGGGCTTCAATGAATCTTCAACCATCTTGACCTTTTTTTCCAATAAGGTGTTGTGCACTTTCTCATAACTCGGGCCCTTGTACCCTTTTGGAGATTCATTAACTCTTTTCAACATCTCTTTCCAATATGGCAAGTGAACAACATTGAAAGCCAACCCATTTGCATAAATACATCTTGCTACGTGTTGGTCGGCAATGTCTCGACTCTCATTTTGAAATGTAGCTTCCAAAGGTCCATTTGATCTTTTGTTTGTAGTGGGTTGTTCACTTTGATTTTGAGGATAAGGAGTGGCCAAAAATAGGTCGTTTTTTACCATGATATTGGGATTAGATGGGGGCAACATTCTCTTTGATTTTTTTTTAATAAGGGGTGACTTGATCTACGAGATTCCCATTCATTTTCTTGTTCCTGCTCCATAATATATTCTATGACTGTCTCTGATGGAATAGATACACTCTTCTTTCTAGGGCAAGCTTTGATGCCTCTTTTAGGTATTCCACACAAATGTGCTTTCACCTGAAAATATGAACTAGAATATTGAACATCGCATCCATTCAATTTCCAAATGTAACCACTACCACTTGGAACCTGTTGTATCATTTGAACATATTTCAATAGAGGAGAATTCAGATCTGTTTTGAATTTAGGTTGAATTGCGGAGCTAGAACTAATTGCCATTGTGATTCCTATGGAATTTTTTTGTTGTAAACAAATACAAAACAAAAACAAAAAAATTGAATCCAAAAAAATGATTTATAAAATGATATAACCTAGCTCTTTTGAATCTTTCATACATTCATAGAAGAATGGAAAAAACATAGATAAGCAAAGCACAAAATTTGTTTCATGTTTGTCAAACAAAAATGGAGGAAAAAAATTGAAAAAAACTTACCTCTTTGCAAAAATATCCTTCTACAATCTTTTAAGAAGCCAATGAACACTTGCAAATGTGTAGGAATGACAATGCAATCATTTGCAGAAGCTTCAATTGTCAATCTTCAACTCCCTTTGTGGATCCAACAAGCAAAGATGAATGCTCAACCTCTTGGAATGAAAGTTGTTGTTTGCAAAAGAAATGAACAAAAAAGTAGTTTTGGTGTTTTATGTCTTTTAGAAGTCTCTTTAGGGTTGAGGGGGGTGTAGGTCAAAGTCAAAGTGAAAAAAATTTAAAAAATGCAAAAAAAAAATCTCGTCGCTATGCATTTGGGTGCATTTAGGTGTGTCCTAGGCGAACCAAGTCCCCTCTAGAGGAACCATGCCGGTACCCATAGAGGGACTAGATTGGGACCCGAATCCAGTGTGAACCAAACCTGGATCCGGTCCCTCTTGTGGTGAGCCCGACTACATAGAGATATAACATGCAATGTCTATTATTATATTGCCTTTGCTCACTTTTCTTAGTCCTCAAGTTTTGTTTAGATAATAGCCATCTTTAAAATTTTGAAATAGACCGCACATTATCCAAAGAGTTAGTTTCAGAGTTTTACTTAATTGTATCCTTTTGATTTGCATTTTGTATTTTGCCACTTGGATTTGAATTAATTTTTAATGTCAATTGCAATTTGTAGGGCATTGCTATTCAACATAAAACTTGCTAGACATCACCTAAGTAATAGTATTTACTATGCCTTTCTTAGGAGGGTGGAAACCTATACTTATCCTTTTAGGATGATGCATATATGATTAACAAAAGCAAAGGAGTTTCCCGTGATAGTTTGGTACATTTGTTCAATAATTGGGAACCATTAAAAAATCAAACATTATGGCATTGGCTCATGCAAATAATTGTTTTAGTTCTATGACAGTTTGCTACATGTATTCAACAATTGGGAAACATTCAAAATGATGAGCGCACACGCTTACACTGAGAGGGGGGTGAATTAGTATAAGAAAAAACTTTTACTTATGTAAAATCTTACAATCATGAAAATAGCAATCACACAAGATCTACCAACTAAGAGACACTAGATTTCTTGGAAACCCTTTCGGGAGAAAACCATAGAGAAAAGATGCTTGGATCTACTATCCAAATCTAGGCAATAATAAATTTCTTTTTGAAAATCTTTGTAGGTACCAACCCATTGAAGACACCAATCCCCACTAAGCACCAACTTAGTGAGAGACACCAATCTCTTCTATTAGGAGGCACCAACCTCAAAGTTGTTAATTTTAGGACCAAAATTAAGTTAAGCAGAAATAACACAAATTCAAACAATAGAACACAGCATATACCCTGGGAAAACGCTCCTTCTTGAGGGAGAAAAACCCAGCAACAATATATCACTTATATATTGAACAAATGAGCACCAACTTGCTTTACAATATGGCCAAATACAAGGCCGATATGATGCAATGATAACAAAACCTCACTAGATGCCAATAATAACTTCTCTCAATGTCAATCTCCTTGAAACAATAACTCAATCTGCTGTAGGTAGCAAGCTTCTCTCAGAATGTATGCGAACTTGTCTTTAGAAAAAATGGATGATTGTAGAAATGAACTGCGCCTCCTTTAAATGCAAGTCAATATGGTGTTTATCAACTAAGACATCTCTTCATAGATGAAAGGTCGGCCTCAAGCAAGGAGATACGACTTTTACGAGGGGTGGCGAACTTTTAATTAAAGTCGGCCAAAATAAAATATAAATTACAATTTAAATAGAGAGGCGTCACTTCACTTGGGATGCACACACTCAAATAAATAAACTTAGCCTCCTGCTTTATTTATTTGATTAGTATTTATTATTTACATTGGGCGAAGGATAACACCCACCGCTAACATCAACACTCCCTCTTAGCTAGGGAGGTATCCTTTCAAATCTTCATGCCATGGAGTCTCTCAACATGACACCCACAATGGCTACACCCTTTTGTGGAAAAGAGTTCATCATGGAGTCACTCAACGTGATATTGTCATGGAGTCACTCAACATGACGTCCACCATGGCTACACCCATGTATGGAAAGAAACAAGTGTACAAGTGCCCATCACGGAGTTACTCAACGTGATGTCATCATGGAGTCTCTCAACATGATGTCCACCATGGCTACTCCCATGTGTGGATAAATACAAGTACAAGGGAATCATCACGGAGTCTTTCAACGTGATGTTGTCATGGAGTCTCTCAACATGACATCCACCATGGCTACTCCCAGAGGGTGGAAAGAACCACATCTCCGTCTCAGAGATGGAGAAGGGCTTTCACCTCAAATTTCTCTGTCTCAGAGAAAAATGCATTATTGTAGGTAACACAAGTCACTGATGCTGAGTCTCCCCTCAACAAGGGCTTCATTCTCCACAACTCCAAGCTTGTCTCGAAAATGCACAAACTTCACTTGGGAGAGAGGCTTGGTGAGAATATGAGTCGTTTGATCATCAGTGCAAATATACCTCAGTTGAATAGCTTTCCCCAGTACCATATCTTTGATATAATGGTATTTGATCTCTACATGTTTTGTTCTGTCATGGAACACTGGATTGACAGATAGCTTCACACAGCTTTGATTGTCACAATGAATAATAGTCGGCTCCAATGATTGTCCAAACAATCCTGCAAGGAGCTTTCGAAGTCACACTGTTTCTCAAGCTGCTACACATGCTGCAATATATTCGGCCTCTGCAATGCTTAGAGCCATTGAAGACTGCTTCCTGCTACACTAAGAAATCATCGCAGACCCCAAGCTAAAGCAACATCCAGAGGTGCTCTTTTTGTCAGCTACACTCCCAGCCCAATCAGAGTTAGAATAGCCTTTCAACTTTAAATCTACACTGGAAGTATATCTCAAGCCATATCCAACTATGCCACGCAAGTATCTCAAGATATGCTTTGCTGCAACTAGATAAATTTGCCTTGGTTCACACATGAACTGACTAAGGGCACTCACTGCATAGCAAATGTCTGGTCTAGTATTGACTAGATACATCAACGGTCCAATCAACTGCCTGTACATGGTGGGATCAACCAGATCTGAACTAGCTGCAGAATCACTCAACTTCTTCAAATTTGTTTCCATCAGTGTAGACATAGATTTGCAATCCATCATTCCAAATCTCTTCAAGATATCTATGGTATATTTTCCCTGACTTAGAATAATCTCATTGGGTCTCTGCCACAATTCCAATCCTAGAAAGTAATGCATAAAACCTAGATCCTTCATCTCAAATTCAGAAGCTAACTCCTTGCATTTGACAATGAGATATTCTGCTCCAGTAAGAAATAGATCATCAACATAAAGAACTAAGATTAAAGCCTTACCATCAACTACCTTGAAGTAAATATTTGAATCTGCATCATTCTTGGACAAACCCAAGCTCATCAAGTATTGGTCAATCCTTTCATACCAAGCACGAGGTGCCTGTTTAAGGCCATACAGTGCCTTCTTCAATCTACATACATGAGATTCCTTTCCATGAAACACAAACCCATCTGGTTGTTCAATGTACACTTCCTCTTCAATCACACCTTTAAGGAATGTTGTCTTTACGTCCATTTGGTGCAGCTTCCATCCCTTAGCTGCTACAATAGCAATAATAGTCCTGATGGATGTATAACGAGCAACCGGAGCGAAAGTTTCCTCATAATCTATTCCCTCTTTCTGAGAGAATCCTCTAGCCACAAATCTTGCTTTGTACTTCTCAATGCTTCCATCAGTGGCATGCTTGATCTTGAAAAGCCATTTGGAAGATACAACTGATTTTCCTTCAGGTCTTGGTACAATATCCCAAACATCATTCTTGATAATAGATTGATATTCTTCAGCCATAGCATCTCTCCATACTTGTTGACTTGATGCTTCCTCAACACTGGAAGGCTCAGACTCAATGATATGACTCATCAATGCTACATAGCCTGGAAACTTCTGTGGTCTTTTGCTTTCTCTGAATGTGCCTCTAGGAGCTACATACTTCTCTGCTTCTTCCATAGTCTCTCATAGTTTGCAAACTCGGACTCACCGCGGACTCGGCAGCCCAAAAATATGACTCGGACTCAGGGCTCGGCACGGACTTGGGAAAAGACTCGGCATAGACTAGGCAAAAAAAAAACCGTAGTTTTACAAAAAAAAAAGAACAAATTAATGCATTTAGAGAACATAAGAGCCTAATTTGATTATCAAACACTCATAATTCAAAGATTACACATGTCATATGATCATCAAACACTCAATAATTGAAATTTCATCATTCATAGTCATCAAATACTCATAGTTTCAATGTATAACAGCATCATAAGTTTATAAATGTTTACATATAATCATGTCAAAAAGAGGAAAAAATTAACAACCACATGTAATCTACATCTTCCTCTTTCCCCTCCCAATGGTACTATATTTTGGAGGCCTAGAACTAGAAGGTGCCCGTGCTATAGTATCCGAACAAGGACTAGGAGATCGAGTAGGGGAAACATGATATTCAAATGTGTCTTCGTCATTCTCCATGGCATCCAATCTTGCTGCTTCTTCTTCTATTGTTGCTCTCTCTAATTCAGCAAGATCCTCATCAGTAAGGAAGACATCAGCCTCATCATTTTGTTCATCAATAGTCCATTCACCATATGGATCAATGTCATCCAAGTCGATGGACTCGTGTGAAACACCCTCCACCTTTCTAGTTCGAAGGTGAAGGTTGTACCAAACAAAAACTAAATCATTTAGGCGCTGTTGAGTCAACCTGTTCCTCTTCTTTGTGTGAATGTTGTCAAATAAACTCCAATTGCGTTCACACCTAGAAACACTGCATGGCTGTGACAAGACACACATGGCTAGCTTTTGAAGATTTGGTGTGCTAGCACCATATTTCTCCCACCATAGATCTACAAAAACATGTTTAAAAAATATAAGTATTAAGAAATAAGAATAAAGTAAACAATCTATATGTAAGAATCAAGTTTCTAATTTCATTTTTTACCTGGTTGTTGTTTTCCTCTCCTTTCAATTGCTTGTTGGGAGGAAAAGAGTCTCCCCTCTGCACCCTTGTAGACCTTGAATAGATAAAAGAAAAAGGAAATCAAATATAGAAAATTCATAGATAGTCAAGGCTCAACATTGCAAATTCATAAATAAGATGTAACAAATCTCACCTCCAACTCATCAAGCACCTTATCTCTCAGCTCATGATCATGCACCATCCTATCAATGCATATGACAAGACCTTCCATGACCTCCTCATCCGCCTTAAATGTGTCTGAGAAGTAGAACTTTGGATTCAAGAAGTAGGCAAAGGCATGAATCAGCTGGTGCAGTTGGTGTGTCCATCTCCGATCAATGATGCGCCATATGATTTCATATTTCCTTTTGTTGCCGCCATAGTAACGTGATATGGCCTCTTTGGCCCTATCCATGGCCTCATAGATGAAACCCATTGGAATGCCATCTCCATCCACCATACGAAGAACCCTCACCAAAGGTTCTGTCACCTAAAAAAATGAAAACAAATGTTAAATTATAACAAAATTAACCCCTCAAAAAATAAAAACAGCAAATAAATTATGTATAATTTTTTTTTTGTGTGATTTCTACTTACCCCCATCAACTCACCATTTTTGATGAATGTCTCATAAAAAACTATGGCAACAATGCTCTCCCCTTCAGGTCTATTGGAAAATGAGGACTCCTTCCAAGCATCGGACACAAACATTTGCTTGAGATGACCAATGTCACCAAGAATGCTTTGCAATGTGAGGAAGTGGCTAGCAAATCGTGTCACTCTAGGTTGCACAAGGTACTTGCCATTTGTGAATTTCCTCATCAAAGAAAGCACCCAAGTATGGTTGTAGATAAATTTTGTAACACTTTGTGCATCTTCAACCACTCTTTTGACCCATGAAATCTTCCCAATGTCCTCTAGCAACAGGTCCAAGCAATGTGCAACACACGAAGACCATGCAATTGTGGGATACGTCTCCATAAGTAGTCTACCTGCAGCTACATATGCAGCTGCGTTGTCCGTGATGATTTGGACAACATTATCAACTCCAACCTCTTGGACCACCCCATCTAATAGATTGCATAAAGTTTCAACATTTTTAACTTCATGGGAGGCATCTATTGATTTTAGGAACACCAATCCAACATTAGAGGCCACTAAAAAGTTAAGGAGAGTTCTATTTTGTCCATCTGTCCACCCATCAGATAAAATGTTGCAACCTTTTCTTCGCCAAAATTTATTTTGCTCATCAACCACAAGCTATGTATTCTTTACGGCTTCCTCTAGGAATGGCCTACTCAAATCTCTAGATGATGGGGTCTTAAACCCCTTTCCTGCAACTGTAAGGGCGTTCACCAAACCTTCCCAATATGGGCTGTTTGTGTGATGTCCCCACTCTAGTCAGTCACCTGATGCAGTGTGTTAGCCCTTTTCTTGGACCCTTGTGGGCTAACTAGATTGGTTAGAGGGTCAGTGGTACCTTCTGGAGAGTTCGGTCGATTTCATTTTCTGAGATCGTGGATAGGCTCATTGCAAGCCTTGGCAATACAGGAGTTTCTTTGCTTCTGACGTCATTGAATTCTGTTGAGATTTGAGGGAGATAGGCTTACTTAAGTGATTTAAGTTAATTTTTAACTTAAAGTCTTTTTATAAAGTCAAATTGACTTTATAATTCTTATTTCACTTAAATTAAATCTAAAGTGAATATTTTAATGTTATATATTTTATTCACTTAAAGGAGGCGCCAAAAATCAAAAAGAAGACTATGGAAAGTGACTTAAGTTTAGTTTCATAAATTTAAATGAGCTAAAGCCCTAAAATGTACGGCCTTCTTAGGGTTTCACCTCTTTTGCTTTATAAGGGATTTGGGCAATGAGAAACTCATCTTTTTGAATATTTCAACTTTGCCTTGGAGGTTTTTTCCCTTGCTTTCAGCCTGTGACCAGGTTTGCAGCAAATCCACCATTGGAGAACGAAATCTCTTCAGTGTGAGCACTTGTGAAGTTGTGAAAGATCAGCTGAATTAGTGCAGATTGAGAGAGCTTCATTTCAGAAGTTCTGCAGTGCTTCAACAGATTTTTGTAGTGTTCTTCATCAAAAACAAGGGTTTATTAGTTGCTGTTCTTCCTTCACCATGGCAGACTTCATGGCTGTTTGGGCACACCTTCAGAGAGGGTTTTTGGTGCTTTTTGTTTGAAAGGGCGTGGCACTTGCAAGGAAGGTTTTTTTTGGCTTTTGGAGAAACGTCTTCTTTCTGAGGATCTCTCTTCATGAACTTGGGCGCCCTAGCTATACTTCTCTCTAGCTTCAGTTTCAAAATAAACTTTGTCTACTCCAGTTTTGTCAGTTCTTCACTATGCTGGTCGGATTTCTTATTTAAAAAATCTGGAGGCTTTCGGGTATGTTTGTATGTTTTAAATCCATTGTTGATGATAATAAACACCTTCTACAAAGTTTGATTAAATTTGCTCAAGTTTTCATTTTGTGAGCTTTTATATGATGCGCCCCTTCTCTTCTGTCTACAAAATTTCTCTAAAAAACTAAAAAACACAAATAGACTTAAAAAAAAGACAGGGGTTTGAGTAGTGAGCTAGCAAGGCTCATCACAGTTTGCAACATTGAAAGGTAGATTATTGTAGTACCAAAAGTTTGTAGCAGCCATCCTAGCTTCATGATGCTTTTCCTTATTCCAATCGGTACCTTCAAGTGATGGTTGTGCTCCTAGAACATTATGTGGGATAAAATAATTTGGTCCTGATGAAGGACCCTGACTAGCACTAGCAGTAGAAAAGGAACCATTAAGACTCTCACCAAAAGATGAATGTGGAGCACGGATGCTTGGACTTGTAGTACCATGGGGCATAGATGGTGTAGAAGGGGATCCAGTTCCACTCATCACTGCTGCTAGGGCATCCTTTGTTTTTTGTTTTTCATCTTTTTTTAGCTCATATTCAGCAAAAAGGGCCTTCATCTCTCTAATAATCTCAAGAGTGGTCTTAGGGCATCCCTCCACATTTTTCCCAGGTATTCTTGCAAGGTGGTATTTTAATCTGTTTATCCCTCCTATCATCCATTTCTTGCATTCATTACATGTCATTTTCACCTTTTTTATTTCTTGGTATTCCATACTTCCATGCAAGGTCTTTTCTCATTCCCTTTGGATTTGAAGACGACATTGTTGTTTCAAGTTCAACATGAAAAAAAAAAAATCAGCTAGGGTTTGCTAAAAAATCAGCAAATAAATGTGATTCAAAGTTTCAAACATTTGCAAAAGAAAATATGAAAAAGAATGCAAAACCAAGCTAGAAATAGTAAGAATTAGGCTATTAAGGAAAATAGAAAAAAATTTGGCAGCATTTCCCCTTATTTTTCTTGATTTTTTTGATTTTGAATGCAAGAAAACAAAAAAAAAGAATTGTTAGATCACTTACCTGGCTCTATTTTGATCTTTTTAGTTCGTTCTCCTTACTTCAATCAACCCCAAATCAATTTGCAGACCTGTATTTCACAACTGAGAGTGTTAAAATGAAAAAAAATTTAAAAAGAAACATGGGTTTTGAACCCATTTTAAGACTCAGCCACGCAGGAGAGTCCTGGGTCAGGACTCCCAAGTCCGACCTTAGGACTCGGCCGAGTCCTGAGGTAGGAATCGGGAGTCCCGACCCAGGACTCTCCTGGACTCGACTCCCGAGTCTGTGGCGAGTCGACTCGGCTGGCCCATGGCCTCCTGAGTCTGCGGCGAGTCCACACAGTCCAGCCGAGTCTGCAAACTATGGTCTGTCTAGCCCATAGAGGTCTCTTTCGACCTATAGAAATATCTCTTAGACCATCAGTAGGTTCTATAGGATCAACTGGATCACTAGCCTCTTCTGGTTCAATAGACTCCCTCTGAATCTCAGGAGTATGATCAATGTCCATGTCCTGAGGAGTCTCCTGGTCGTCATTATCTATCTCCATGTATGAGCCTTTAGATCTTTTGAATTTCTCAAGTACTTCTTCAGACTCCTTAGACTTCACAAAGTAAATCCAAGTCTTTCTAGAATAGTCATCAATGAAAATCACATAATACCAAAAACCACTCAAGGATGCCATAGACATTGGACCACACAAATCAGAATGAACAAGATCTAGAATACATTTTGATCTACTTTCACTACTATGAAAAGGACCCTTAGTATTCTTACCCATGGCACATCTTCTGCAACTACCATCATGCTCTTGACTGAGTTTCGGAAGGCCAGTAACCATCTTCTCCATGGATGGAAGAGCTCTGAAATGAAGGTGAGCAAGTCTCCTATGCCATAGCTCACTCGAATTGGTGGAATCATGCAAGAATGCTTGAACTGGACGAATAGAAAGTCTATATAGACTCTTTTGACGAACACCAATCACACGGGCTGTCTTGATGCTAGAGTTCTTTGGCCAAGCAAGAACTTTTCCTTCAGAGAATGCAACTTGATATCCTTTATCCTCCAAGGCTGAAATTGATACAAGGTTCCTCTTGATACCTGGTATGAACAAGACATCACTCAAATGAAGAGGGATGCCAGAATCTAGGTGAAGAGAGGTGGCACCAACACCTTTCATTGAATAGCAAGCATCATCTCCAATTATTACTTGAATGTTGGTTTCTCTTTCTACCAAATCTAAAAGGTGCTCTCTATATCCTGTAATGTGTCGAGAAGCGCCACTATCAATCAACCATGTGCTACTATCGGTTGGAACATTGCTCGATAGGGCAGAGATGAATAGAAATCCACTTGAATTCTCTCTTGATTCCTTCTGAGGAGAGACATCGTCAACATCCGTAGTAGAAGCATGTTGCTTTGGTCTTGTTGCACAATCTCGAGCATAGTGACCATACTTGTCACATCTGAAGCATTGAATATGGGAGAGATCCTTCTTCTTCTTTGATTCAGGAGCAGATTCTGATTTCCTATCCCTATTCCTCTTGAAATTTCCTTTTCTTCCTTCTCTTCCCTTCCTTCTTGAAGTTTGAGCAGCAAGAACATGATTGTCTTCATTGTGAAAGCTTCGACCATTACCACTTGCTGCCAATCTGGATTCCTCTTGAATGCAATCTGCTCTATGACGATCAAACTTAGGTAACTTAGATCTTCCACTGATACCTTGGATAAAAGGCTCCCAAGATTGAGGAAGACCGTTTAGTGCCAACATGACTAAGTCTCTATCTTCAACTATATCTCCAATGGCATATATTTGATCTTTCAACTCAGTGATCTTCATAAAGAAGGAGATGACTGAATCTCCTTTCGCCATCTTGATGTGATGTAGCTGTTGCCTCAAGGAAAGAGCTTTGCTGGTGTTATGATCTCATACAATCCCTCCAAGGTCTTGAACATATCTAGCTGTTTTCAACTTGGAGATAATAGGCACAAGGTGATCCTTCACAGAATCAATCAAGATCTTCTTGGCCTTTGTGCCTTTCTCTGCTGGTGTTATTGATTTCATACAATCCCTCCAAGGTCTTGAACATATCTCTAGCTGTCTTCAACTTGGAGATAATAGGCACAAGGTGATCCTTCACAGAATGAATCAAGATCTTCTTGGTCTTTGTGCCATTCTTCCTCCATTGTGTTTTCTCAGTCTTATCGGAAGGCTTGGGAACCTCGCTCTCCACAAACTCGAGAATATCATTTTCTTCCAATGCAATAAGAACTCTAAACTTCCAAGAGGTGAAGTTAGAGGCACCATCAAGTCTATCTTCAATCTTGAGTCCGTTCACCATTTTCGAAGCTAAGATAGACACTCTAAGATGAAGAAGAGTTAAAGAGAATTAAGTTAAGCAGCTTAAATCTATACCTGGGACCTTAAGCAGAAAAACCTCAAACAATATATACTTAAATTCCTTGAGCACCAATACAATATGCCAAATCTTGTTTACTAGATGCCAATATAAGGCCTCAATGATCTCCTTGAAACAATAACTCGATCTGCTGAAGGTAAATCTGCTGTAGCGAACTCAGAATTGAATGAGTGAATCAAGAAATCAAGTCGAAGTCGATAGACACCAAAAGGTTTCAAGGAGAACAACTTTTACAAGGGGTGGTGAACTTTTAATTAAAGTCAGCCAAAATAAAATATAAATTGCAATTTAAATATAGAGGCATCACTTCACTTGGGACGCACTCAACTAAAAAGTATCCCGCTTTATTTATTTGATTAGTATTTATTATTTACATTGGGCGAAGGATAACACCCGCCGCTAACATCAACAAAAATGAACAAAAGTTTCATCTTCTTGAATATTGCTTCTTCAAAACATTATTATCACGTGAATCTTCTTCATAAAATCTCCTCAAAAGTTTGCTATAAATCTTCTATATATCACCTTGAAAGGTCTGCTAGAACTTTGCCATAAATCACCTTGAAAAGTCTGCTACAACTCTGCCATAAATCGACATCAAGATCTGCTCATAAGTCTGCTTTAGATCTGCTCATAAGTTTGCTTTAGATCTGCTCATAAGTCTGCTTTAGATCTCCTCATAATTTGTAATGTTCCCATTTTCGGAGTAATCACCTAATGGAGTCCACTAGCTTGTTTTATTCTCATAAGCTAAGGTGGGGAATTTGAGGGGATAATTTAATTAATTTAATATTAAATTTGCCTAATGTAAGAGACCAGGTGTCTCTCAACCCAACCATTGACTGAGAATGCAAGGTTTTTGTTTGTTTTCGTTATTTTTGATTTTTTTGGAGTTTTTGCCATAAAGTAGAATGGTGCGATTTTTGAAATAAAATGCTATAAAATTAGTAATAAATTCATAGATGATAAATAATGCATCAAATAGCTTCCCAAAGGATGGCAAATGTTTTTACTAACTTTCTGGACACATACAATGAAGAAACACGAACATGCAAGAAAAAGGCAACACTTTTATTCAAGAAAAACCTGGTTATTTGCAGCCGCCTATGAGGCAGGAGAAATGATTCGCCCAGCTTAAATATTAACTTCTCTCTCCTCTGAATGTTTGCAAAATGCTCTGGAAGTCAAGGTGTCCCAACTGGAGAAAGAGAATGTGAAAAAGGAAAAGCGATTTGCTCTGGGAGAAAAGTACGACCTTGCAGCAACAATGAAAATGGTACGGCTGAAAGAAATAGTTGCCAAATCAACTGGAAATTAATCTCAATCAATTCACCCCTATTATCTGATGAAAACAATTCAAACCCTTACTGAATCCTTCCTCTGTAAGCACAAATATGACTTCTGATTAAAGTCACCCACTGACAAGCTTCAACTGGTATCTTACAGTCTCAGTATGCCTGATTCTGAAGAGGGAACGTTCTTCAAAACCCAATGATCTGTAGAAACCCTTGTTTCACAAACCCCAATGTTCTTAGAGAGAAAAATAGACAAATTAGAATAATTCACAATGAAGTTCGATTTGCCTTGAGATGAAATATAAACCTTCTCTCAATAAGTCGACCCAAAAAAGCAAGTGAATGAGCATTTAAAATATTATCAAATTCGCCCCTTCAAACTTAGGAGAAATAATTAAAATATGGTGTCCCCATTTAATAAATGACTATTGAATAAATAAGTCATTAATAATCGACCTTTTAATATAAAGTATAAAATACTTTATATTATTCCATTGATATTTTAATATTTAATTAATTGAATTTATATTATAAAGTCACAATTTAAATATTTCTCCCAATATCATTAAATGCTTTGATATTCACTAACTGCTCACCAGACTGTCAAATTGGGTCGAAACTGAACTGACCAGCTGAACCAGGTGCCCTGCCAGAAATAGAAACCCCTGTCTTACTATAAATATTAAGTATCTAAAAATCACTCTATAAGTGCCTGCCAAGGCCCAAACCTGAATCAACTGCTGGAGTAATGTTCCCAAACGTTGGATAACTGCCTCAAGTGATCCTCTAAACACATTTGTCAGCCTACGAGGATCTGAATGATAGGCTAACCCCTAAAACAATTGTACTGCCTAGGAAGGGGACATTACACCTAAGTCACATTTTGGACATTTATATTTAATTAATTGGTTTATTTATTAAAGTAACTTTTATTAAATGCATTGGTAAAAACTAAAATATAAAATAAAAGTCACTTTGGAAAAGAAAAATATATTAAAAATCAAAAGGTGGTGATGAATAAAAAGGGCGGTGAAGGAAATTTATTTTCATCTTTGGAAAATTATTATTGGGAGAAATTGGAGAGCTTGGTTTATAGGTTTAGGAAACTTGAGGACAGAAACCCCTGGGTTTGGAGAGTTTGGTTTACAGGTTTAAAAATAATACAATTGTTGACACACTTTCTAGAATGACTAGTTTATAATCCATTTATCCTAATAGGAAGGATTCCATTATGGTAGAATATGTAATGTCCCTAATTGGGAATGCCTAAATCTGCCCTAATTTTCTTGCTTGAATAAACAATGAGTTTAGAGAGTACCTTTCCTTTGAAAGTTGAGCCCTGCACATAGGTTAGAAATCATAACCATAATCATTTTGGTTAACAAATTATAATTATTCATCCCAATAGCAATACTAGCAAGTAATCATATTCTAAGTATTAACAAACTCATGACAAATTGGTAGGGTTAGTGAGGTTGTAGCAGGTGTCCTGGTAGCCAACTCTTCTAGACCCAAGGGAAGCACCCATTGAGGCAACAAGTACCCCATTGGCCCATATGGGCTCATTTTGTCCCCTCCCTAGTGGCGTATCTAGAAAATTCCCTTTCGCTGTACTCCCTCGGCAATCCTTGTAGGGTAAGTGAAGTTGCAGCGGGTGTCCTGGTAGCCAACTCTTCTAGACCCAAGGGCAGCACTCGTTGAGGCAATGGCAAGTACCCCCTTGGTCCTTGTGGGCTCATCCTTCCCCTATCTAGAAAGATGCCCTCTCGTTGTACCCCCTCGACAATCCTCGTAGGGTAAGAAGTTGCAACGGGTGTCCTGGTAGCCAACTGTTCTAGACCCAAGGGCAACACCCGTTGAGGCAACGACAAGTACCCCCTTGGCCCATGTGGGCTCATCTTGTTCCCTCCCGGGTGGTGTATCTAGAAGATGCCCTCTTGCTGTACTCCCTCGACAATCTTCCTTCCCTTATCCATGGTGTGGATATATATTAAAAAATCATTACACCATGAGGGGTGATTAGGAGTTGCGAGAAAGTGTCTTGGCGGCTCAACTCCCCTAGACCCAAAGGCAATACCCGTTGAGACAATGGCAGTACCCCTTTGGCCCATGGGACTCATCTTGTCGCTTTATTTGGTTGCTGTATCTAGAAGAGGACCCCTTGATCTATCGTCTTGGCAATTTCCCTTTTTCCCACCATGGTTAAGGCATAAACAAAGTGATGTATTCTCAAATAAATTTATTAGCAAAGAGGGACAAATAATACCACACATGGCTCACTCTACCTAAGTGACATAAATGAGTAAGTAGTATCCACAAGAATAATAATACCACACATGGCTCACTCTACCTAAGTGACATAAATGAGTAAGTAGTATCCACAAGAATACACACACACACACATAAAATTATCATTCCTAAACATCCATAATTAGCACCCATAAAATGTATATTGTAAGTTATCACTCATGAACAACATTAGTAAGAACATTAATATCAACAACATTACTATATGTCATAGATATGCATCCTAACATTATCTTATCCATAATAATGGAATACCATTATTATGGATAAGATAATGTTAGTGTTGTCACGAAAACTTGCACCCTTTTGCTTAGCTATTAACTCAGCAAGTTTGTGACACATGGGAACATTCCCAGGCTGTGGGTAACTTGTAATGAGAATGAACCTCCAGAGAAAGGGCTGGCTCCCCTTGATATCTGACCTAAAATGGTCTTACTAATGACTTTGTAGAGAAAAAAGTAAGGAGGAAAAAACATATAAAAATGAAATCTAATCCTAAAGGTGATGCACCAAATAACTTAACGAACTCTACTCAAATGGCAACACACAAAAAAACTAGTAATAAAACCTATCTTTGCACAACTCAAAACCCATAAAACTTTGCATCAACAATTTATAAGAAGGCTCAATACTCACAAACTTTTAGTAGGAGAAATGTTTTCCCCACAACTTAAGACTGATTATATTATAGGCACAACTTATATAACCTGCAAATATATGTAACTCTGCATAAAGGTACTACCATGAGATGCAATCATAAGGAAAAATAAATCACATAAAAATGCACCAATCACTAAGTACACAATTTCAGAAAAATGAGAAGGCAAACTGCTTCATATTTCTCTCAAAAAGGTGTTGCAATGTTGTATTGATCACTGAAAATGAATTACAACTTTTCACCTCTGCTCTAGAACTCTGAAAATTACAATAGCATAAGATGAATTAGCAAGAACTAAAGAAAAAAGACTAAGTCTTTTTCCTATATACAATAAAGGGCTCCAAAAAGCCAAGAGGAGATAACTGAAGTCAAAATATCTTGCTTCAAAGCTATTCACGAGCAAAATCAAAACTGCCTGAAAAAGGGGCCCACCAATGCTGCAAATTGAGCTTAAACAGCTCAAAACTCTGTCTCATACTGCATGTAATTGAAGTGTAACTCCAAATAGCTCCTGAGTACATGTAGATGGAACTGAAAGTGAAAAAATCCTCCCAAAAACTCTCTCATGAACAAAAAAGGAAAGCCTCTAAAAGAGGACCCAAAACTGAAGTAAACTGAACTCATTACATTGCTAACTCCTCCTTAAGTCATGTGTGATCAAAAGGCCTCCAAAAAAGATCTTAATTTGACTCAAAGTCACAAATAAAACTCCAAATGACACCTACTATCTTTAGTTCTTCTTCACTTGATTTTTTGCATGATATTGGGTAAAGGTAACAATTTAATTAAATATTTAAGATAATCAATGTAATTATTTTAATATTTAATATGTTGTGGCTCTCTCCTTTACATACTATAAATTAAATACTAAGGTAATGTTATCCTTAATATTCAATTAAGTTGCTATTTTTGTCTAACATCCTGCAAAAAATAAAAGTGGGGAAGACTCCTACATTTCAAGGTTAATGTCAAATTGGAAATTGGAAATTTGACTTCATAAACTCACGGGCTCCATACATCATTAGGTTTATTGATCTAAAGGTCAATACCACGGTGATAATAAAAATGAAAATGATTTTCTTCTAAAACAAAGTAAAAAATAATCATCACTTGGGAATAGGGTGAGTAAAAATACTCGAACCCTAACACTTTAC
Organism: Sequoia sempervirens; assembly: GCA_007258455.2. Taxonomy (NCBI): domain Eukaryota; kingdom Viridiplantae; phylum Streptophyta; class Pinopsida; order Cupressales; family Cupressaceae; genus Sequoia; species Sequoia sempervirens. The sequence continues at coordinate 217,378 of VDFB02185867.1, forward strand.
TCATTTTTCACTTTGCTTAGTACATTCTGGAAGAGCTATGCGCCGCCATGGTGTAGGGTTTGATGCTGGCCGCCACCGAATGGGGTCTCTGTGAGCTCGATTGTTCACCATTTTGTGTTGTTTTTGAGAGATTTATGAAGATATTTTTCAAGAAAGTGGAAGGTAAGCTCTTCTCAAACAGAAAACTGGAAATTTCTCCCTCTTTGAATCATCTTTTTGGCATATACAGCGGCGGTCATAGCATACTTCTGATGTATTTTTTTGTGCTTCTATCTTTCTGTTGCTCTCCATTTTTCTTGGCTCCACCATGATGGACTGGTTATGAGCTTTTGAGAAGGAAAACTGGGTAAAATCCCACGACCTTTCATGCTTTCTATTTGACAGAGAAATTCTGGTAAATTTCAAATCTATTATTTACCTCTTTTCTTCTGTTGATTATGTGTTAGAGAAAATGCAAGATTTAATGCTTCCTCTATGAGTTGAAGCTTTACCAATACTCTATTCTTGCCGCCATGAATGACCCTTGTTCAACTTTTTGAGACTCACTCTGTACGTGGGTTTGAATTCATTTTCTGACAGAAAATAAATGAAGGTAAGTCTTTTTCGCCGTTTGAGCTCTATATTTTCCTTTATCTCTTGAAAGAAGCTCAAGTCGAGCTCAGTAATGACAAGGAAATGAATGTTCTTTTTTGGCTTTTTGTGTCTTGATCTTCATGGGTATGTTTATGAAAAAACCTCTATATGCTATGGCCGCGGCCCTATTAGAGTTTCTGGGTTTTCAATTATGTGACAAGAGGCACCATATTATTCATTTTTCCTCTTTGAAAGAAACAAACAAAAAATATTGTTGTATAGAAGGCCGAGGCTTCATTTCTGTTATTCGTTTTTTTGGTTCTGTTGATACTATCTTTCCTGTAGAAGAAGCTTCTTTCTCTTTGTGCTTCGGATATAACTCTCAAAAGTGTGACCTGAAAGCTACCACAATAATTGAATAACCTTGTTGATTTCTCCTAGTTGAAGGCTTGCAAATCTAGAGCAGCGAAATAAAGAATAATCCTCCACATTATATATGTAATAACTGGCTCAAAATACATATCTATAGTAAACCTTTATGACAAAGGAAAAGTTGTCATTTGGAATAATGATATATGAGCTTTCCTTAGAAAATTCTACCTCTTGAACACCCATTTACATTGAAGCTTTGCGCATTCTATGAAACTCTACCATGGTTTACTTGACCTTTTCATATGAGATTTGCATATTGCTTGTTTGGCCTTTTACTGTGAACTTGCTCATTATGAAGGTTGTCCCTGCATTTCTTTTTCTGTATAATGAAAATCATATGCTCCTTCCACTGTGCATGGTAAACCTTCTCTGTTGCACTGTGAGTACTTGGTATGTTTGTTTTGTCATTTGAAGTGACTGTACTTATCAACATGCTTGTTAATGAATGTACCTTCATATTCTTAATGCCTGCTGCTTATTTATTGGTAATATATGGTTGAAAGGTCCTTTATAAGCCATGACTTCGTGTCATGCAGCCATCTTGATAAGTTCCTGTTATGCCATGAAGTTGTAATGCTTTCTTTGATGCTCTTTTACTCTTTCACTAAACTCTGCCTTTACTCTTATTGCACATTTACGCATTCTTGACTTGCTGATTGCCTCTTTTGCATTGCTATAATCATGATCTCTTGTTCTTTCAAAAGTATGAAAAGCACAGTTGAAACTCTTCATATATAGTTGTGTGTGATACTGCCCTCCTGTGACATGCGTTCATCATGCTACCTTTATCATGAATACTGTTGATATATGGCTGTAAAGGCTCTGCATGACTTTCCGGTAGATCATTGTGAATGCAAAATTGATCTTTACATGCATTGCTGTTCTTTATGTAATTATCCTTTGATAAGAACATGCTTGACACATAACTGTGATATGCACTCTGGTTGATTGTGTCCTTCATGAACATGTGATTTTGATGCTTATAACATTGCATTTCTCTCTTAAATAAGCTCAATTGAGCTCATTATTTGATAAACTCAACATGCTGGGCTCAACCCTTGTGGGAGCCGTATTTTGACCCACATGTTGTAACTTGATGAATTAAAACAACATTACTTTTCCTGTATCTGCACATAACGCAAACATGTTAGAAAAGTATATGCATATGGCAGAGGTGTTTTTGATAATCCTTGCTTTCCTGGACATGATATGCAAACTGTTTAATGCAAACGAGGGTCATATTGTATGTTTATAGAGGTATGTGCATGTATGGATTAGTGACTTTTCATTTCTCTAACAACAATCCTTTTCTCAGATGCAGGGAACTAGGAGCAGCAAGGAGGTTGAAGTAGGTTGTAGGACAAGTGACAGACGAGCAAAGATGCAGGACAACTCAACTGAAGACACATCATTCCAGGCAATGATGAGTCACCCTTCTTCACATGTTCATTCCTTTGTATTAATATCTATAAATGTATAATCCTTTCTTTCATTTGTGTTAAACAAGTTAAACTCACAGCTTGTGTGAGGACTTATACACTTATACTATCAATAAAGACGATCATTTGAAAAGATTCGTGCAATATTTCTTCTATGTTATTTGCATTTGTGTGAATGCGGTATGATAGAATAGTTTTCTATTTCCTTTATGCAGAAGCTTGTAAGGTAGCAAAAAATTAAATGTACCTGCCTTTTCATTTGATATCATTTTAGCTCTACCTGTTTGAGCTAGTAGCTAAAATAGGTAACAGTTAGATGCAAAATTGACATTATCATAATGATACTCTAAATAAGATTTTGCATCTAACATTATCTTATCCATAATAATGGAATACCATAAAGATATTCCAAATAATATTATGCATCTAACATTATCTTATTAATAATAAGAAATAATATTATCATAAAGACATCCCAAATAATAATAAAGGAATACATTACCGTAATGTTTCGATTTTCCACTATTACCCGGTGAAGGTTGCAGGCTGTGTCTGACCGGTCTGCTCTTAATATTTTTGATGTTCTTAATAGGTCTGATGTCTCCGTATAGTCTTCCTTCCCCCAATGCCTCAATGGAAGTTCACGAGTCTTCATTTAAATATCCCACGATTTGGAAGATCGCACCCTTTCCCAAACTGTGGGTCTTTGACTAGTCATCTCTTCTCATGAGCGCTAACTTTGGTCTTAATTGTTTGACTTGGTAATTATGTTTGGGATTTGGTTTTTATTTATTTAATGTGAGGCATGAATAATATTATTTAATTTGTGAATATCTTATGGTTATAATAATTTAGCAACATTAATTAATTCTGATTTGTATTAGAATAATGGTTTTTTTATAAATATGATGTTATCTATGATAATCATAATTATAATCAATATGATGTTATTTATGATAATCATAATTATAATTATGATGTTATTTATGATAATCATAATTATAATCAATATTTGGATTTCAATTTATTTATACTTATATTTCTCGTGTCTACTATGATTATAATATTTAAATTGTTTTATATTTTAATATTTATGATATTATATTTGATAATTTAATAATACTATTATCTTGTGATAATTATAATTAAATTCCTAATATTTATAATTTTAATATGTATTTTGTTTATCTTGTTTTCAATATTTTATATCTCAATGCCACAATTTCGGGGGACATGACAGTCCACCCTGGCTAAGATTGCTTTCCCTCAAGCAATCATAATCTAAGATGTGTAATTTTAAGATGTTGCTCCTTGTGGTGATGATATTAGCTTTGATAGGAGTTGGAAGTTCTAACCCAAGTGATGGTTATCTTGGCTATGAGGATAATGTATTGACTACTATTCTTAAGTCGCAGTCTTTCTCAAAAACTCTCAAAACCCAAGAGTTGAAGTTTGTGAATTAGTATAACTTAAAACCACATGAATTATAAATTAAAGTAGACAACTAAGTAGCTCAACCAAGTAGGAAAGAAGCTCAACCAGGAAAACAAGTAGCTCAAGAAAACAGGCAACCGACTCAAGCACACAGACAAGTAGCTCAAGCACACGGGTGAGTAGCTCAAGCACATAGGCAACCAACTCAAGCAATTAGGCAAGTAGCTCAAGCATGCAAGCAACCAACTCAAGCAAGTAGGCAAGTAGCTCAAGCACGCAAGCAACCACCTCAAGCAAGTAGGCAAGTAGCTCAAGCACGCAAGCAACTAGCTCAACAAGTAGGCAAATAGCTCAACAAGTAGGCAAATAAAAAATGGACAAGGAAGGATTCTCTGACATAAATACTTAAATAAACTCTTCTTCCAACATACATCTACTTACTTTCAATGCAAGATGAAATGGAGATCATATAAGCATAACACAATAAACGGAAATTTGAGACATTATATCAGGGAAAAATAGGCACAAGACTTTATTTCTCAAATCTCAGGAACAAAGATTACACAAGATAAATGCACTGAACAAGAACTTGCAACTAAAAGAGACTTGCAAACTTGTTCTTATACAAAGTGAACAGCAACTAAACAACAACAACTTGTAGGCAAAATAGGCTCAGCAATTTATTATCACAATTACGGTTAAGAAAATAATGGGCAAGGCTGCCCTTATTTATACACAAGTAGAGGAGTAGGGAACCCTAAAATCTCCTTGCTTTTACAACTAAGACCTGCCAACATGCAAACTTTATTTCTAAAACTAAACAAGATAAACATCTAATCACCTAATAAAGCATAACAAATAGGAAATGCCAACTATTACAACTTGTTTTCTTTCTCCTCTTCAAGGAGTGGATAAGAATTGAGACAAGAATAGAAAGAAAGCTGGAAGAAAACTTCTAGATGATTGCTGCTTTAATTCTCAATCACATTTGTCAAAAAGCTGATTTGTTTCTTGATTTCAAGTGGAGAGTGCTGCTTAAAATAGAATGCTCATTTGCCTTGAAAAAGCAATTTCTCCAAAAAAAACTGGGACTTGGGTTTTGTAGAAAATCATGTTCTAGAGAAACCCAAATGCTCAGAAACTGAAAAAACTAAATCAATCCTAAAAAAGTGACCAAAAAGCAGTTTCTAGAAGAGGAAATTTTTTCTCAATGTTCAAAAGGATGAAAAAGCAGAGAGACCCCTGTGATCAGAAACGAAAAAAACTGAGTGGCTATTTTGAAAAAGCAATGTCCTAGAAGTTTGGAGCACGAAAAAGCGTTCCTGGTTGCTCACTAATCTCGAAACCATGAAGAACATTGAAAAAGCATGTCATTTGAGTCTTCAAATCTTCGTTGAGAGAAAAGGGAAAATCTTCTTGCTCTAGACACTAACCTGCAAAAATGAATAATGGAAGACAAAAGCTTTCTTAAATAGGTTTTTAGGATAAAAACTGCTTTCATTCTCCAGCTTTAAAACTTTTTGAAGCCAATCTTGAGCAGGTTCGTTGAACTTGGATGCTTTCTGATGTTGAAAGATAAAACTTGAAAATTTTTCCAAGGCATTGAGCCTTGGGCACCAATCTTCTCCTGGGGCGCTTTTCCTCTCCAGACTTGGCCAATTTTCTTGAAATTTCAACTTTTTGCTTGATTTTGACCTCCGTTTGACTTTGATTTCTGGATGCTCGGAGGATCCTGTGAACTAACGAAGTGATCCATCGCGGAGCCTGACTGATTCTGAGAAGATTATCTTGGAGGCAACTTTGGATAAAAACATTATTTGAACCCTCAAAAAGCTGGGCGCCCCAGGCTACCTAGGGCGCCCATGATCACCAGTGTCATTTTTCTTAAAATTTCAACTTTCTGTGTTTTCTCATCTCCTGTTTGGCTTTGATTTCTGGCCTCCAGATTGATCCTACGGACGGGCTGAATGATCCATCACGAAGCTTGATCAAATCTTGCGAGATTGTTCTAGAGGCAACTTTGGCTAAAAATTTCATTTTGATCTCCAAAATCATGGGCGCCTATCTCCTTCTAGGGCGCCCACCATTTCCAGTGTTAGCCAGTTTTGTGTTCCTCAACTTTTTGCTTGTTTTATGATCTTTTGATGATTCTCGTTTCCGGGAGCTAGATTGATCTGATCGACTGGCTGTTAGATTTGCTGGATAGCTTGAAGGATTCTGAGGGAGGTCTTCTGGGAGCTGCATCTCCTGAAAGTTGAATCTTGAAGATCAAAAGTTTGGGCGTCCCTAGCTAGCTGGGGCGCCTAACTCCTCCAGAGTTAGAATTTATTCTGAGATTTTCAACTTGCTTTTGACTTCTGACATTTTCCATGGTTTTTCCCCTCCGATCAGTTGGTGATATCTGATGCTTGTCAACTCCGATGGATCTATTGACAGTTGCATTGGAAAGCCTGATCAAGACTGGAGAAGATATGTTAGACTTTTTGTGACCTTTTCACACATCGCCCCATTCAAAATGGGGACCCCTAATTTTTGCTTCATTCTGGTCTTTTTGGCTTTGGTTTTTCTCTCTCTGTCTGTCTCTTTTTTGATATCTGCCTTCCGGGGATGTTCCCGTTTGCGAGTTTAAACGAGAATTTGGCCAAATCCATAGAATTAGGGTTTTGAACTTTCCAACCAATTTGTGGTCAAAAGAGGTGAATAAATTGAAAACAGAGCTTAACATTGATGTCAATATGCTTCCAGTAGACTCTCAGCTAAATTTCAGTGAATTCAGACAACTTACTTTTTTAGTAAGTGTGTAATTTCAGGCGTTCCTTCAGCATTCTTGAAGTTTTAACAGTCACATTGCATTCAGAACACATCAAGCTACTCGCGTGCAAAATTTGAGCTGAAACGGACCACTTACTATTTTTAGCAGTCCAGCTTCCGAAGCAAATTTTAGGGTTTATACACAGAGTTTTTCAGTGCATGTCTGAGGATTCCTTCTGGGTTTTCCAAGACCTTCGCGATGGTATAACATGCAAAGCGAGACGATAACTTTCAGAGTTCAGCCTTCAGAGGCTATTTTTAGGGCTTGCATGTCAGGGTTTTCTTTGCATGCCTGCATATTCCTTATGGGTTTTTCGAGAGCTTCGCAGTGATATGACATGCAAAGCAGGATAATCACTTCTTCAACAACTTACTATTTTTAGCAGATGCACTCCGGCAGCCACTTCCCAATGCATCAGAATCACGAACAGAATAAAATGCAACAGAGACGGAGTCAAACGGAGGTCATATGGTATGCATGCAAGTTAAATTAGGGTTTCCAGCTTCGGGACCCAAAAAGAGGCATAAAATGTCAAAATTTTCAAAAACCGGTGTATACCACTGCGATCAGCATCTTTCAAGCTATCCGCTGGTAAAATTTGAAGGCAAACGGAACACTTACTATTTATAGTAAGTCATTTCAGAAACTGGCTAAAAATAGTAAGTCAGCGTCAGGCGCCAGTGTCAACAGGAAGGTCATCTGATGAGGAGCACACCATTCGAATTTCAAGTCAAACGGAGTTGTGGAAGTCTCAGAAGCAAGCAGTTACTATAAATAGTAAATCACCTTCAGAAATATGCTATTTTTAGCAGGCCAACTCAGAATAGTAGTGTCAACAGGCTGACCGAGTCATGAAGATCCAGTGTTCAAAATTTCAAAGCAATCTGAGCCTCTGAGATATGAAAATCAAGGGACTTACTATTTATAGTAAGGCATGGAGAAGCTGGTGAAGACAGGGAAAATGGCTAAGTCTGAGACGTCATCCTGCACCACCATGAAAATGCACCCATCTCAGCTGGAAGCCAGGAAAATCTTTTAAGTGTTTGAAATATCCTCCTGCTACCTCCATATACACCCAAGGAAGGATGAAGAAACATAAAAATTTCTAAGTGTCAAACTCATCCCTCACCATGTAGAGAATGCGCCCATGCTTCAAGGAGGGGTCAAAGATTCAAAAGAAGTCAAAGCTAGGCGTTGGAAACTTCATCCACCTCCCATGCTTAAATGCGCCCAAGTGAGGGCATGTGAGGACAAAACAAAGGAAGTCAAAGGGTCACAAAGGGGCATTGGAAAAAGCTTTATTCTCCTCTCCCTCTCAAATGTGCCCATGCAACAAGCAAGTCAAGGAAGTCAAAGAAGAAGACAAAGTTTCATCCACCTCACCATAGGAAATGCGCCCAAACAAGGAGAGTCAATGGTCAACAAAGCAAAAGCGTTGAAAGCTTGTCCCTCTTCACACATGATATGCGCCCATCCTCTTGCCTATGAGATATGCGCCAAGTAAAGAGTAAATGTGTTGGTGAAATAAAACTAGCAAGGCGTTAATGTTGAGCAAAGTGAAGTAGATGGTGAAATAAAGTGACCTAGGCGTTGTAATTTAAAAATCCTATGGTGAGGTAGAAATCTGTTTGTAGCTGAAAAAGACGTTTTTCCCTTGAGAGAAGTTTTGCCTGTGAAAAAATTCGACTTTGTAAATAATAAAAAATGAGCTCACAAGATCATCTTTTATAATAAAACCTTTCCAAATTGATTTAGGTCGACTTCTTCTTCTCATTGGATGTTTTTGCTTTAAAAACGAAAAAGCAATCTTATCGTGATCTTTGACTTTTCAAACAAGGCGTCCCTTTTGGCTTGATAACTAAGTTTCAAAATAAAATTTAAGTTATTTCTTTTATTTTTGCCTTTAGTAAAATTCGACCCTCAACTGGATTTTTTGACTTTTCAACTGGATTTCTCTTACCAAGGCGACTTTTCCTTAGAAAATTTTCGATTTTTCACTTTGAAAAATTTGACTTTCAACTGGATTTTTCTACTTCCCAACTGGAATTTCACTTTAACTTAAATTTCTTAAAGTCCAGTTCAATATTTCATTTTCCTTAGTCGATTTTTACCTTGTCCAACTGGAATTTCGAACTCTCCAACTGGATTTCCCTTGTAGAAGGCAAATTTTCTCAAAATAGATGAATTTTAGCTGGATTTTTCAAGATTTCTCTTTGATAAACGAATTTTCCAACTAGATTTTTTTCGAAGTTTCAATTGGATTTTCTACTTGGCGCACCTCTTCCAGACTTAGGCGAATTTTATCATGATTTGCTTGCTTTTTTATGATTTTTCAATGATTTTCTCTCTAAGGCGCGATTTTGTCCAGTTGATTTTTTGACCTTTGCATGCGCTTTTTTCTGCTTTTCCTCACCTTGCATGCGCTTTTCCTGCTTTTGCATGTGCTTTTCCTCATGATTTTTCGACCTCTGCTTGATTTTTGCTTGCTTTTAGTTCCAAAAATGGAAACTTTTGACTACACTGCCAGTGACACCTAGCACTTTCTAAAAATAGAAACTTACTAAAAATAGAAAAAAGCAAAACGCAACTTTCTAAAAATAGTAAATTCCAGATTGGTCCAGAAATGCCAAAAACGAAAATAGCAAAAAAAGCAAAAAAGCAGAATCCCTAAAAAATAGGAAGTGTCAGAATTGAGCGAAAGCACAGGCGATCCTCGTCTGCAGGGTCTTCTATGATGTTTACGTTTAGTTTCAGGCTCAAACTCCCAACTTGGCCAGTATGATGACATCAGACTTTGATATGGAACTCCCAGATATCAGAGACTATGAAATTGCTACTCAAAGCTAAACCCTAAGAGCAAACCAGCGAGGGTCCCCATTTGCAATGGGGCGATGTGTGAAAAAAGGTCACAACACGACCTTGTGAGGTCTCTTATAGCCATGTATTTATAAGAGACCACCTCTCTCCTTGTAAAATCAAGCAAGTTCGTTTTCTTTCCTTCATTCAAGGGCGAACTTTCTCCAAGAGCAAATTGCGAATTTCTGTAAGTGCAGATTTAGGTATCAAGGAAGGGCAGATTATCATCTGTTGCGCATCTAGTGTAGGTGCTGGATATTGGCCTTGTGATTGGCCTCATTGTAAAGAGAATCGTTGCCATTATTTATATAGAGAAGAGAGATCTTTGTTGCTGGGTTTTTCTCCCTCAAGTGGAGGGTTTTCCCAGGGTATCTGCTGTGTTATTGTGTCTGATTTGAATTTTATTTCTGTACATACAATCTGATCACTTAAGTTTAACAGTAGTGGACAGATTAACAAAGTTTGCTCACTTCTTTGCCATCACTAGCTCATTTTCAGCAGCTCAAGTGGCAGATTTTTTTTTCCATGAGGTGTTTATATTGCATGGGTTGCCAAAAAACATTGTGAGTGATAGGGACAACAAGCTCCTATGATGAAGTAGAAATCTGTTTGCAGCTGAAAAAGACGTTTTTCCCTTGAGAGAAGTTTTGCCTGTGAAAGATTTTGCATCTAACATTATCTAATCCATAATAATGGAATGATATTACCATAAGGATATTCCAAATAATATTATGCATCTAACATTATCTTATTAATAATAAGGAATAATATTATCAGAAAGAACATCCCAAATAATAATAAAGAAATACATTACTGTACTGTTTTGATTTTCCACTATTACCCGGTGAAGGTTGCAGGCTGTGTCTGACCGGTCTGCTCTTAATATTTCTGATGTTAATAGTTCTGATGTCTCCATATTGTCTTCCTTCCCCAATGCCCCGATGGAAGTTCATGAGTCTTCATTTAAATATGCCACGATTTGGAAGATCTCACCCTTTCCCAAACCGTGGGTCTTTGACTAGTCACCTCTTCTCATGAGCGCTAACTTTGGTCTTAATTGTTTGACTTGGTAATTATGTTTGGGATTTGGTTTTTATTTATTTAATGTGAGGCATGAATAATATTATTTAATTTGTGAATATCTTATGGTTATAATAATTTAGCAACATTAATTAATTCTGATTTGTATTAGAACAATGGTTTCTTTATAAATATGATGTTATCTATGACAATCATAATTATAATCAATATCTGGATTTATGATAATCATAATTATAATTATGATGTTATTTATGATAATCATAATTATAATCAATATTTGGATTTCAATTTTTTTATACTTATATTTTTGGTATCTATTATGATTATAATATTTAATTTTTTTTATATTTTAATATTTATGATATTATATTTGATAATTTAATAATACTATTATCTTGTGATTATTATAATTAAATTACTAATATTTATAATTTTAATATGTATTTTGTTTATCTTGTTTACAATATTTTATATCTTAATGCCACAATTTCGTGGGACATGACAGAATATGCCAAGAACACTTTGCTACTAATATCTTAGATGTAAGTGTGATTGATGACAAGTATTTGGTAGTATATGGTCTCATTCATTATAAGGGTAGAATCTTTTAGGTGCCTCAATTCAAAGTGAAGATGATGTTGAAAGAATTGCATGATGCACCTATGGAAAAACACCCATGATTGTACAAGACATAGGCAGATAAAATAAAAGTTCTCGTAGAAGGCCCTGGAATATGTACTCAAACATATCAAGGAATGCACATTTTGCTAGCAAAAGAAAGCAAAGCATGTTTTTCTTGTAGCTTTGCTACAGACATTGCCTATTCCCATCTAGTAATGGGAAAGTGTATCCATGGATTTCATCACAAGACTCACAAAGTTAAATGGAAAGGATTGTATTTATGTTGGAGTGGATAGATTAACAAAGTTTGCACACTTCTTTGCTTTTCCTATAAAATTTAGAGCACACCAGGTAGCTGATTTATTTTTCAAAGAAATATTTAGGCAACATGGATTGTTGAAGAATATTATCAGTGCTAGGGATAGCAGATTCCTTAGCTCATTTTGGCAAAGAGTTGTTTCATTTGACTAGTATTGAGCTAACTTCTAGTACTAGTTATCATCTGCATTCATATGGACAAACATTAATAGTGAATAAATGGGTTGAAAGATATTTATGAAATTATGTCACAGACCAACAGGCAATGTAGGTCAAATAGTTGCATCTTGGAGAATATTGCTATAATACCACTCATTACATGTCCATTGGTATGGCTTTTTTTATGGCTTTGTATGGATATGATGCACTATACTGCTCTATGGCAACGGTAGAGTTTCTTTTACCTAAATTTCTAATCACTTTTTGTTGGAACCAAAGGCAATAAATGCATTCTAATTACCAATTTTTATGGTTAGTTATACTTCTTATAAGCTTATATTCTTTTGCTAGAGTTAAACTGTCAAAAACATTAGTTAAGGTGTTAGTTGGTTTGTCTATTTCTTTCTTAGCATTCATTAGCCTCAAAAAGAAGTATTCTTCTTTTTTGATTAGTAAATTAAGAATATTTATATATTGGTAATGGAAAGAATGTTAATAAGTATAAGATGAGACATCTCTAGCATGATTCCCAACTACTGCTAGAGAAGTCAAACTTCTCCCAACCAACTGAAAACTTAGTTTAACATAACAGTCACCTACTGCTGAGCATGCTGGGTCACCACCAAGCTTAGCATCCAGCCTCCTCTGGTTTATCATGGGGAACAAACCCAGTAGAACTTGAAACTGGGTCATGATGATGACAACTGCCTCGCCACTATACCATGGCCAATTGGACTTATTTTTTCGTAAATATTTCTTAAGCCATTTTTGGAGTACTACTTGTCACTGCTTCAAGGTGATCTTCGCGAGCTAATCATCAGGCACAATTTGTAGAGAAAATACAATTTTAATTATAAATAGCATAACATCTCTTTTTTGATGCAGGGTAAAATAGATGCCCCAGGTTAAAGGTGTGAGACTCACTTTTCTTGTCAAAATTCATTATTATATCTAGAAGACTCTGGATGTGACATCGGGCTTAGACATGCAAGTTGATGGCAATATTGTAATATGTCAGAACACATAAAAGTTGTTAATGTCTTGAAGATATATGAATTGCTTCCAAGTTACTACAGTCTTTCCATGTGCACTGTCCTTGTATTGGTCATATAAATCATTATATTGCAAGGTTGTCGACATCTAGAAATTTCTTTGCAACTAAATATAACTCTGCTGAAATCCTTAAGTTCTTTGCTTTGTGTGCTTTCACAGAATGAAGATTCTTGCCATGTCTGTGGTGGCAGTGGAAGTCTTCTTTGTTGTGATGAATGCACTGGTTCCTATCATCTCCAATGTTTAAAACCACCATTGACAGTTGTACCTCATGGCAATTGGAGCTGTCCCAAATGTGTAAGGGACACTCCTATTATTTTCTATATATACATCTTCCTTGATTGTTTAGTATTGAGGTGGCCTGAGAATCTTACCTATTCATTTTTGCAGGTTACTCCACTTGCAGATCTAGACAAAATTTTAGATTTTCAGATGAGGCCGTTGAGCACAGAGCATGATGGAGTCTCCACACAGAAATTAGAAAAACATTATCTGGTGAAGTTCAAGTCAAGATCTTATCTCCACTGTTCATGGTAAAGTTATATGAGTCACCATGCTTTGTTGACCTTCCATGTTGGCTTTGTTATATTGCACTTTTTTCTTGTCTTGCATTTTGGTCTAGAGATGATGTGGGCCTTCCTTTTCATATGACATCTTATGCTAATTTTCTTGTATCATATTTACTGCTTTTGATCATTTGTAGACAATAAATGTTTCCCCATTATTCTTAGATAGGTCACACACAATGATTTCTCATGTGTAGGATTTCACAAGACGAGTTTGAAAGAGCTTTCAAGTCATATCCACAGCTCAAGACAAGATTAAATAATTTTCATCGTCAAATGGACTCAGTGAATGCTTCAAATGATGATTGGATCCCACTTCGGTCAGAATGGGTAACTGTGGACAGGGTTATTAATAGCAGGTATGTTTCCTTTCTTAGATACATTTTTCAGTTGTGTTTCACAAGAATTCTTATTTGATATAACTAGAGAAATATAATCATATTAGGTTTTAATGTTTTTACACCATATACAACTTAGAAGCACTATGCTTTTCAGTTTTGTATGAGTAAAAATCTCTATTTTGCAGATTTACTGGTGATGTCATTGAATATTTAATCAAATGGAAGGACCTTCCTTATGATATGTGTACTTGGGAAGTAGAGAATGATATTTCTGCTTTTCAAGATCAGATTAATAAGTACAATGCAATTCAATCCAGAGGACAGTTCTGCATGTTTCAGGCTTACAATGGTCCTGCTCTTGATAGCAGAGAAGCTAAATGCAAAATAAAAGATTTCAAACCCTATGACCAGACTCCCAAGTTTCTTGTTGGAGGTACTGAAAATTACTGTTATGCAAACTTTGGATTTTGTGAGAAAAATTGTTTAGATTGAAATTTAATTTCTCACATTTTAGCCTACATGTACATTGTCAGGTACTCTGCATCCATATCAACTTGAAGGGTTGAACTTTTTACGATTTGCATGGCTTCAAGGGAGACATGTTATCCTAGCAGATGAAATGGGACTTGGTAAGAGAGCTAGCGAAATTGAAGTTACATTAGAGAGGATATGCATTGGATTCAGATTAGAAAACAAGATGGCTTGCATTGCAGTGGGATAGATCTATGAATTAAGACTGCTGGAATAAGTTCAAAATTGGATAAGAATTATCAAAACTAATGGAGAATAATGTTCAGGCAAAACTATCCAGAGCATCGCTTTTCTGGCGTCTCTAGCTGCAGAGAATGTTTCTCTTCCTCATTTGGTGGTGGCCCCACTTTCAACATTGCGTAATTGGGAGCGTGAATTGTATACTTGGGTTCCTGAAATGAATACTGTATGTCTGAATTTTTTGAGAGGGATAGTGTTATTAACTTACACATGCCAAGGCAGAAAGTGTAGTGCTGTAACCATACAGGTTTAGAGTTTCTTGTATAAATACACTGTTTATAATCTTATATTTATTATATTTTGCAGGTAATGTATGCAGGAAATGCTCAAGCTCGCTCTGTCATTAGGAAGCATGAGTTTTTCTTTCCAAAGAAATTCAATCTAGTGAAGGACCACAAAGGGGAAGAGAAATCAGTGACAAATCTAAAGAAAAGCAAACAGGAAAGGATAAAATTTGATGTCCTATTAACATCCTATGAGATGATCACCATGGATGCTGTAGTTCTAAAAAATATCAAATGGGAATGCCTGGTAATATATTCCCCTATATGTGCATTGTGTTATTAAGGTGATTATTTTTAAGTTCTAAATTGCCAATATGCTTTACAAGGGTTGAACTCTTACATAACCATAGCATGTTGATCTCACTACAGATAGTTGATGAGGGTCATCGGCTTAAAAACAAAGATTCGAAACTTTTTCAGACTTTGAAGAATTTTTCATCTAATCATCGAGTTCTACTGACTGGTACTCCTCTCCAGGTGGGTTTATTTGATTTTTCATGAAGTTAACCTTGTAACAAAAGAAAGAACTATGTATTAACATTTAGACCTGATTATAAATTTATAAGTGTTCAATGTGATGCTCTATATTAGACCATGGGAGCACCTAAAAGTTTAAACATTTGTATGCTGTCTCTCTAGAAATATTTTAAAATAATTGGCAAGTTTGTTGCGGATGCTCAGGGAAATATAGCTCATTAAATCTAAGAAATTTTGGAGTAAATAGTTATTTGTATATTTTGAGTAATATTCATTACCTATGGTTGTAATGTGTGGAGAAACTTCATGGGAATTCATTGTGAATTATTTTAAAGCTACCCCAACCTTCCTTAGGCAGCAGTGTAGGCATGGAGATGTATTTGAGGGTGGTTATTCTCTACAAGCTCTATAATTCTAAGAGTGGGTGCAAACTCAAGAGATAAGATAAAGCAGCACACAAACATTGTAAATGATGCAATAATTAGAAGGATGTCCTGTTTGTTGTTTCAGTGCTTAAAGAAAATGCATGCTATAATGAAGGAATTGAAATAGATGCATTAAAAGACAGAAAGACATATGTTCCATTATGTTGACCCAAAAAATCTCAAATAGTAGAATTTAAGAATGATAAATTTTATTCTACTATTCTACTTGTTCCATGTCATGTCCCCTTTTTGATAGCCACCTCGAGGATCGTTTAGCCTTTATTTATTCCCAAAGGCTAAATGGGAGAAATAAGGGAGTAAGTATTAAATTAATTATTTATAAAGTTATTTCAATAAAGTAAAATTAAAAGATGACTTTATATTTAATTAATTTAATAAAGTGACTTAAAATAAAATATTATATCATAAAGTCACTTAAGGGAATAAAATAATATTATTTCTAGAAGCTTCTTGAAAAATCAATGAGAAATCTATATAAGGAGCTGTTGGTTTAGCATTTGGACATGCTTGACTTGAATCTCATTTTTCATTACTAGTTTGGTAAGAAGTTGAATGCTTTGCTTGCTCGAGGGTTTGAAGACTCTAGACTTAGAGTACTAGGTTCGGTCGTGAAGATCAACCCTAACTGGAATTGTTGAGGAATCCATCTAGGGTTTCTACAGATGCTTCATTGGAGAACTTGACAAGTGCAATAGCTGATGTATTATTTGTCATGTCCCCATCCTAGTCAGCACAGCTGGTGACGAGGTTAGCCTATCATTTGATCCTCGTAGGCTGACAGGAGTGTTCAGAGGATCCTTTTTGCAGTTGCTCAGTGTTGGTTAGCTCCAGTTTGCAGTGTGTTAGGTTTGGGCCTTCGCAGAATCTTCCAGAGAGTCTTTTCAGAGAACTTTCTATTTTTAGAAAGTTAGGTCAGACGGAAGCTGCTATTTCGGGCAGGGCACCTGGTGCAGTGATTTAGCTCAGATTCGACCCGGTTCAGTAATTGTTTGATTTGACGGAGAAATAAGGAGTAATTACTGAGTTATGAAATATTTAATAATTTGACTTTGTTATAAAGTCACTTTATTGAAATATTAAAATATTTAATTATTTGGCTAAGTTATAAAGTATTTAATTATACTTTATATTATATTATTAAAATGTGATTTAATGAGTATTTAATGCTCATTAAAAAGGGACGCCAATAATTAAATAAATTCTCCTAAGTCCAAAGTGAAAATTAAATCATTAATTTAAATGATTATTTTAATGGAGAATTAGGTCGAACTTTTCAAAGAAGAATATATTGTTCTTCCCAAGGCAAAATCGAACTATCAAGTTTATTATTCAATTTTGTCTTCTGAGCATCTGAGCTTTGGAGTTTGCAAACCCTAGGGTTTCTGGCAAACATCGTTTCTGGAGAACGTAACCTCTTCAGAGATCAGGCATACTGAGGCTGTGAGATACCAGCTGAAGATTGCACTTGGTGATTTCATCCAGAAGTCACAGATTGAGCTTAATCTTTAGTCAGACAGAGATTCATCAGCATTCAGCAGAGATCATTCATCTAGCAGTCAAGGCGCACTTTTCAGAGGACATTCATCAGAGATTGGGCACCATTTCCAAAGGCCGTACCTTATTCATTATTGCAGCAGACTGGCCGTACTGTACCTGCAGGCCGTACATCTGTACTTCCAGGCCGTACATGACAATCTACTGAGGAAACGCCTTCATCCTCTGTTGTTTGGTGATTCCACAGTGGGCGCTTGGTATTCTGGAACATTTGCATTTGAGTTTCAAGCCGGAGAAGATCCTAATTAATATCTGGCCGTACCTTTACCAGTTACAGCAGCCGCCATTAAAATACCAGGTTTTTTATTTAAAAATTTCTTGTATTGCTTCCTACCTTCAGTTTTTGGCGTTGTGAATGATCTGGAAATAATATATATTGATGCGCCTTGGTTCTTGAGCAAGATTTGATACATTTAATGCCTTTATATATTTTTTATGAATTTTTCAAGCAATTCTAGAAAAATCGCAAATTTCACTTTTGCCTGTTAAAACCTCAAAAACACAAAAAAATCAAAAAATTGCAAAAACGTTACAAAAACAATCAGGGATCCAATTTGAGAACCACCAGGGTTCTTACATTATTGCCCTTCTGACAGAAATTCTAAATCGATGTGATAGTTGGTTTATTATCACATCATCATCATTGCAGCAGTTGAGGTATTGTTGCAATTATCATTTCAATTGAGGAAGAAGTTTTGCATTGCTGGTTCTATTATTCCAAATTTAATGGTCTTTGCCCAAATTTGGAAGCAAGAAGAAAATCGATTTTTGAAAGAGAATATCTGCATATTTGAGAATTGTTTTCAGTCTTATTGGTAAATCAATTTTAGTTGAAAAATCATATTTCTTTAAGAGAAATTCAGGCGCACTCTTTGATGTTAAGGCATTTGATTTTCATTAAGATCGATTTTCATTGCTGGAAATAAATATTGGCTTCTTTAAAAGAGACGCAATTTGAAGAGCACAAAGATTTACTGAGAGCGAGGGGGGTGAATCAGTAAATCAAACAAAATTTTACCCTTTTTCAACCTTAATCAACTTCTAACTTCTATCCAACATCAACTATGCAATATGAAACAACGTAATCAAGTTGACTCCAATAATTGTATATTATGTTTAAATGAAATTACAAAGATAGTAGGTACCAACCTACTTGAATTATGAATGATATAGTTTAGTAGGCACCAACCTACAAGGAGCACCAGCCCTTTTGACTAATTTAGTAGGCACCAACCTACAAGGAGCACCAACCCCTAATGTGCAAGGCACCAACCTTGACTTAACTCAAATGATGGATGTAAAGTAACTGCCTTCAAACAGATCTGTTGTGACCTTTTTCACACATCGCCCCATTCAAGATGGGGACCCCTAATTTTTGCTCCATTCTGGTCATTTTGGCTTTGGTTTTTGTGTGTCTCTCTCTCTCCGTCTGTCTCTTTTCTATGGTCTGCTTCCTGGGGACGTTCCCGTCTGCAAGCTTCAACATGAATTTGGCCAAGTCTGAAATTAGGGTTTGTGTCTTTCCAGCCAATTTGAGGTCGAGTGAAGTGAATAATCTGAAAACTGAGCTTAACATTGTTGTTACCATGTTTCCAGCACGCTCTCAGCAAGTTTTTATCGAATTCTGAGGTACTTACTATTTTTAGTAAGTGTGAAATTCCAGACAATCTGTCAGCTATTTTGAAATTCCAACAGTCACACTGCATTCAGAGTATATCAGACTACTTGCATGCCAAATTTGAGCAAAAACGGACAACTTACTATTTTTAGCAGTCCGGCTTCCAGGGCAGATTTCAGGGTCCAGATGCAGAAATTTTCTTTGCATGTCTGGATATTCCTTCTGGGTTTTTCGAGACCTTCGCGATGATATAACATGCAAGTCGAGATGATCACTTTCAGGATTCAGCCTTCCGAGGCTATTTTTAGGGTTTGCATGTCGGGATATTCTTGATGGGTTTTTCGAGAGCTTCGCGATGGTGTGACATGCAAACGAGGATTCTCACTCAGTAAGGAACTTCCTATTTTTAGCAGGTGTGCCCCGGCAGTCGCCTCCCAGCAGTTCAGATTCACGAGCTGATCACAGTGTTGCAGAAACGAAGGCGAACGAAGATCTTTTGATACGCATGCAATGCAAATTAGGGTTTCCAGCTTCGGAGCCTAAAAATAGGCATCAAAAGTCAAAATCTTCAAAATCCGGTGTAAACCACTGCGATCAGCGTTCTTCAGGCTATCTGCTGGTGAAATTTTGAGTCAAACGGAGCACTTACTATTTATAGTAAGTCAAATTGGAAACATGCTAAAAATAGTAAATTGACTGCATGCGTTGATGTTGGCAGTAAGGTCACGTGGTGAGGAGCGCCTCATTAAAATTTCAAGCTAATCGGAGCTATGGAAGTACCAGAAACGAGAGGTTACTATAAATAGCAAAACACTTCCCAAAATGTGCTATTTTTAGTAAGTCAGCTCAGAATGGCAGTGTTGACAGGATATCAAAGTCGCGAGGATCCGGTGTTTAAAATTTCATGGCAATCTGAGCTTCCGAAGTAAGAAAATCAAGAGGCTTACTATAAATAGCAGGGCATGAGAAGCTGGCGAAGACGAGAAAAATAGCTAAGTCTGGAACTTCATCCTTCACTTCCTTGAAAATGCGCCCATCTCAGCTGGAGGTCATGAAATTTCTCTAAGTGTTGAACTTCATCCTGTTCAGGGGGCAAAATGCGCCCAAGATAAAAAAGGGTCAAAGAGAAGTCAAAGCTTTCTATCCTGCAGGCCTAGCAAAATGCGCCCAAGAGAGCTCAGGAAGATTGAAAAAATTTCTAAGTATTAGTGTTCATCCTCCTTCCTGGGCAAAATGCGCCCAAGGAGAGAAAAAGTCAAAGTGGTCAATGAATCTCATCCACCAGCAGGGGTAAAATGCGCCCTCCTCTCAAGACTGAGCATTCAAAAATTTACTAAGGCATGAAGTTTCATCCTCCTCACATGCTGAAATGCGCCCACCTCATAAGGAAGTCAAGGAAAATTGCTAAGTATGAAATCCATCCTCCTCAAAGAGCAAAATGCGCCCAAGCTAAACAAGGAGTCCAAGGTGGTCAAAGGTGGCGTTGAAACGTTTATCCTTCAGCACACATGAAATGCGCCCAAATGAGGGCATGTCAAGACAAAAATGTGATTAAGGCGTAGCCAAGCTGGTCAACATTCTCCTCTCTCCTTTGAATGCGCCCAAGTAAGGGCATGTAAAGACAAAACACTCATGCAAAGTTCGAATTCATGCAAGGAGGAAAAGGACAAAGGTATCCATGCAAATTTGGAAGAAGACAAAGGCGTTGGAAAAAGTTTATCCACCAGCTACATGGAAATGCGCCCAAAGATGGAATGAGTCAAACAAGTCAACGAACTTTATCCTCCACCTACATGAAAATGCGCTCAAGATGGGAGAGAGAGTCAAAAGGTCAAAGGAAACTTGCATGTCCAAATGCGCCCATGTTGGGGAGTTAAAAGGTAAGTGGATGGAGTAAAAGGTGGTAAGTAAAGTGAAAGACACTTCATGGCGTGGTAAACACAAGGCAAATGATAGGCGTTTTCCTCTCAAAGTGTGTTATGCGCCATGCAAAGAGGGTGAATAAAGTGTGTTGGGCATGATTTTTCTTTCCTCTCCTAGCCTCAAATGCGCCTGAGTAGTAAAGTGTTAGAGTTTTTTTCTAGGCGTGTGAAGCGTGAAAACAAAATGCCAAGGCGTGATTCTCCTTAAGCATGCTAGGCGCCTCAAGTAAAAAGGGGTGAAATATTTTTTTTAAGTGTTGGAGAATTTTCCTAGGCGTTGGGACTTCAAATAAATATTTTTCAAGTGTGAAGCAAAATGTGAAGTGGTGGCTAAAAAAAATAAAATATGCTAGGCGCCCTCATGAAAATTTTCTGAGTATTTTCACAGGCAAAATTGATCGAGCTGGATATAAAATTTCCTAAGGCAAAATTTTCAAAGTAATTTAAAAATTTTCTAAGGCGCAAATACTTTCTTCCTCTAGAAAATGCCTAAGTCTGGAGAGGTAATGGAATTTTCCTGAAGCGTGAATTTTGCCAGGGGTGAAGTCGGTAGATGCCAGCTCCACAGGATTAATAAAAAATTTCCAAGTCAGAGCAAAATTCTCAGAGGGGATCGAAGAACGAGAATAAATTTGATGAAAGAATATTTTCTAAGGTTCAAAATTCAAGAAAATTAAATGAACCCGTTCGTTGGACACCCATGAATCGGCGGATACAGGGGAAAAATTTTTCTTACGGTATGAATTGCTGGTGAGGAGTTGATTTTAAGGTCTTCCACGGCTTGTATGAAATTTTGGGATGAAAATTTTAAGTGGGCACTACGAGGTTGATGAATTTCCTAAGAAATTTGAAATTTTCAGGAAAAATGAAAGAAATGTGTTTTCAAGGTGAAATCCTCAGACGATGAATTTGAAAGCTGCCCTAGGTGGTGCTTCATTCATACGTGAAGATGGCTTTCTTGAGCGAGTTGAATAAAATGAGGTTAGTGAGGGAGCTCCGGTAGTCGAAATGGGCCCTACTCCAAGATGAAGTTTATCTAAAGACATGAACTGAAGACGAGAAGTTTAGCGATGAGCCCATGAATCAAGAGATGCTAGAATCGAATTAAAGAAGTAAGTTAGCAGGTTTATATTATGAAATGATCGATACCCTCCTGCTTGTTTGCAGGAGAAATTTGAAGCGAACACGAAGCAGAATTAAGGCTTGCGATGAAAGATGAGTTCAATCTCGGGGAAAAAGTTGCGAAAATGGCTAAGTGTTGGGGCACCAGTATAGCTCAAAGTGGCAGAGAATAGAGCCTCAAATTGAAAGAAATCAAAGGACAAGCGTAAGAAAGATGAAACAGTCTGGCGAGCAGCGTCTGCAAATGGAATCTTCCTGTCAGATGTCGCGATTAAGAGCCTCTATTTGATTGTAACCTGGCGTCTTTTGTGACTTGAGCAGCTATATAAGGGGGAGTCCCCCTCATTTTGTAGCGGTAGAGATTGGTAGAAGTTGGGAATCGGTAGACATTGTGAGGTATTTATTTACATTGAGCTAGATGGTGTAGCATTGTAGAGCATTTTTGCCTTAATTTGGAGAAAGTTTGCACTTTGAAACTTTGAAGAAGATTGACCCGTGGCGGCACATTTTATGATAATAGATCTTTTCATTGATGATGGAATTAGTCTTGTCATGAAATGCTAGCAAGGTTTCTTCTTCCTTTCGTATCCAAGTAGCTTAAATTCATGCAAGTAGCTTACTTTGGTGTGTGGTGTTTTATTGAGATAGCTTCGCTTTATTCCATACCGCTAGCGGCTTGTTGATGATAAGTTCGCCTTGTGTGGTCAACTGGACATTACATTTAGTTTAACTTCGGTTGTGATTTATATGCTTATATCGCGTCGTTGCGTGATGGTGTGGCCGTGGTAAGTCATAATTTGAACATCTTTTGCTATTTCCACCTTGAAGATTGCACGATTTTCTTTGAGAAGCATCACGTGGGAGGCTAAGAGTGAGAAATCGGTTGAAGTCTATTGAAACAAAGCTCTACATGCCGCAGGCTGGGTAGAACACATGACTTTCTTAGGCCCTACACCCTTTTAAATTCCGGTTCATTTCCAGGTTAGAATTAGGAAGCTTGCGGCTCACACGCCAAATCATTTGAATCCTGCTGACCCTTAGTGCTGACTTGTTTGTTAGCCGTCGAACAATTGTGTAAGTCCCCTTGACATACCAGCAATATCACATCGAGCCAAACTGAACCTTGGAGTTGAAAGCATGATCTTACTCGCAATCTTAGCATGCTGAATACTTTGTTCAAGAGAGGATAGAGCGTCCGTTGGGAAACTTTATTCTGTGTTGGTGCGGTCTCAAAAACCACGTCAACAAGATCTGCACTTCCTCTATCCTCCACCTTGCTTTGTATGCTATCACCTTAAAGCCCACACAACAGTATAGATTCTCTGATCTGATTTACTCACACACTCACAACCACATTTTATGCAAATCTGATTTGAAACTCCTTTATATATGCTGTTCATAAATTGTGACCTTTAATGAAGAATCATGTCTTTCTAAAATCTTCTGTAGCACCCTTTACAAATCGTACCTCTTCACATTAATGAACTTAATTAATCACCAAGTTACACCATTTCAGTTTTGATTAATATGAATCTGCATTTTTATCAAAACATAAGTCGTACCCAGGGATTAATTATTATTTTGAAGTTGCATTTTAACATGGGTCACATCCTTTTGTGAAACGCTTCTCTTTAACAAACCGTTTCCTTCTTAAGTGAATCGCACTACCTTTGTCTTTTTTAAATCGCACCTTTTCAAGGATTAATCTTTGCTTTGACAAATCACATCTTTTCAATAATGAAGTGCTTCATCTTTTATTTGTTTTCTTGTGCAAATCGTGCTTTTTAGAATCGTATTATTTCATTAAATTGATTCTTAAAAAAACTCTTTAATGATAATCTTTGTTAATGTTTGTTCATCGTTGAAAGATATCACTGCTTCCTCAAGTATTTTGCTGAATGAACTTAACTTTAATGTTTATTTTAATTCTTTCAAACTTTGTTTGATAGAATCGAGTCTTTGGTTAAAGAATTCGTGACTCAATTATCCGCTGAGGTCTCACTACTATCTGATTGTCCACTATCACATCATTTCTCATTTGATTTGTTTTTCCTGTACGATTTCATCTTCCTCTTGAAACTTTTTGTAGATGCTACGATGACTGTATATTGATAGTCAATGTTTACTCATGTTTATTGTTATTCCCATCATTATTCTCCAACGTTCTATGCTTCCAAAACCTGATATGAACTCTTCAATGTTAACAACACAAAATTCTAAAGATGTTGTGTACCTTGTTGATAGAATATGTTTGTTGCCTTATTTCTTATAGACTGCTTGTGTCTTCAGTTGTGGACATCAAGAATTTGATCAGTATTTTTCAACAAAGCATATAAATCTTTATTCATGCTGATCTTCACACTTTTACTTTGACATCAATGACAATATTTGTCTTCTCATATTTGACATCGATGACAACTTTTCAACATTCTCCCTCTTTGTCATTGATGGCAACCTATTTTTCAGATGTACAAATGCTCCCCCTATCTCCAATGTCTCCCCTTTTGACATCAATAGCAAAGAGTCTTTCAACAATGTCTCATATTTTGTTCCATGGAGCTATAAAATACTAGGCATAGCTCCCCTTGAATGTGTGCTCCCATCTAACAATTTGATGGGTGTGGGACTACTCCCAATTTGTCCCTTAGGTACTCAAAAGTCTCCTTTGGAAGAGGCTTTGTAAAAATGTCTACTATTTGTTCCTTGGTTTCCACATACTCCAACTTTACTTGCTGCTCAAGCACTTGCTCTCTCAAGAAGTGGTATTTGATTGGTATGTGTTTTGTTCTGGATTGCATGACAGGATTCTTGGATATATTGATTGCACTTGTGTTTTCACAATAAATGATGATAGGATGATTGTACTCCACCTTGATATCTTTCAAAGTTTGTGTCATCCAAAGTACTTGGGCGGAACATGCTGCTGCAGCAATCTATTCAGCCTCTACAGTGGATAAAGAGACTGATGCTTGTTTTTTGCTTATCCAAGACACTAATCTTTTACCAAGGAAAAAGGCTCCTCCACTTGTGCTTTTCCTATCATCCAAACTCCCTGCCCAATCGATGTAATGTCCCCATTTTTAGCACTTCACTTTTCAGTGATTGGTAGCCTATTCCCGATTAATGGTAGGCAAAGTCGATTAAGCGGAAGTGGGGTTTCCAGTTGTTTGATGGGTTCTGCTTGGCGAAGGTCAGGGTTTTACGCTTGTTGGAGTTTGGATGTTTGGTTCTGGATTCCTTACGGGGTTTTGGAGAGCAGCGAGAGGTATGACTTTTGCAATTGCTTGAGGGCGTTTTCAGAACTTTTATTTTTAATATTTGGTAAGTTATGGCAATCCCATCTAAGTTTGGGATTTTGGTTAAGGATAACTACGGGTTTAGCTTACATAATGGTGTCGCATGCATTACATTCTGAGCAACTTCCTGAATTTACTATTTTTAGTAAATTCTATTTTTAGCAGTGGTCCGGTCAACATCAACTCAGCAGGCTCCCTCTTCAGTCAGTTCAGTTGGTTTGATCAATTTTGGCCTTTGGGTGCATTATGGAGAGATAAGTTCATTTATTTAAATAATGTTATATTAATGTTATATTTTAATGATATGACCCCTTGGCCTAGTGAAACAACTTTATGTTGTTTTAAAAAAGGGGACTTTGATGGGTGGCGCCTCATTTGGGGATGGATTTTAATATTCCAAAGGTTGAAGAATAAAGTGGTAAAAGGGGACGCCAACCTTTATGAAAGTCAGATTTTAATTGTTTTAAATCAATCAAGGGAAAAGTACGCCATCTTGAAGGAAGGATTGGTTAAGTCAGAAAACCTAAAAGTATCTTGTGGTGGGGCGCATTTCTTAGGGTTTTCAAGAGATCTTCTCAAAGGTCTATATAAGGAGGCTACTTCTATTCTTTGGACTATCTTTGGTTTACAGTAATGTTACTCTGCCGGAATGGTATTGGATCGCTTCGAGGAATGAAGGCCTCCTAGCTTGACTCTTCTTCTTGCTTGAAAGACAGCAACTAGTTGAGAGAGTTGCTGGTCATGACTGCTGAATGTATATTTCTGCTCACAAGTCACGAATCGTAAACATTTTTGTTCTGGGTATTGTCTCATTGTGTTTCCCTGTTGGAGGCGCCCCTTCATGAATATTTGCAGATTTTAATATGAAGTTTATGATTTTATAAAGCAAATTCGTCATTCCTTGAAGGCCGTACTTTCTGGAGTGCCTTGGGATTCGTGTCAGTAATCATTAACCACTTTTAGTTGCCATTTCTTATTACTAAACTTGGCGCCATCATTTTGAAGGTCTATTGCATCAAACTTGAAGTCATTTGGGTCAGTTTTGAGTGATATATGAGCAATTTAGTGGGTTACAGGCATGCTGGTTATATATTTTAAAGTGCAGGTCTGTCATAACAGATTTGATAAAATCTGCATCTTCCTCATTGGATGGGTGTTAAGAGACCATTAAAAGCTATGTGAAAGATTCCTTGTTGTTGCAACAATTTTGAAGAGCTCTAATATTTGATCTTGCAGGGATTCATATTTATTGAAAGCTGGCAGTAGTACTGACAGCAGTTCTTTAATCCTGCTTTTTCATGATTTGTAATACTCATCTTTACATTCTGTAATTGCTTGTTATATCTTACATATCCGCCCTATGGTAGCTCCTTTCCCACTCCGGGTTAGAAAGCACATTCTGGGTGTCGAGTCACTTTCAGCATTCTAGCTTATTTCCCTTAATTGCATTGTAATTCTTAGCATCTCCGTCATATGGTAGCTCCCACTCCATCTCGGTTTGGAAAGCACATTCTTGACATCGAGTTATTCAGCTTATTAGTGATAGGGATCCTCTGACCATATGATCGTCCTTCGCGGGCACATTCTTGGTTAGAGTTCTTGTATAAGCATTTCAATTTAGATCCTCTGACCAATGCTCACACCTTGCCCACATCGGGATCTTGGTGTACATTCTGGTTAGAGTTGCTTCAACATCGTTTTGGTTTAGAGCTAACCTTAACGGGTGCGTATTGTTTGTAACTTGCAATTGAAAAAACGAAAAAATTTGGCTCGGAATATTTCAATCGACATCAGTGAAAGTCTTTAGAGTAAAATCTTTTTCATTGGGATACCATAGGCCATATCTCATGGTACCTTTCAAGTACTTGAAAATTCTTTTCGCCGCTTGAACATGTGTTTCTTTTGGTGCAGCTTGAAATCTAGCCACTAATCCCACTGCTTGCATAATGTCAGGCCTTGTGGCTGTCACATATATTAGACTTCCAATCATGGATATGTATTGAGTTTGATCAGCATTAGGGGATTCATCATCCATGCTCAATTTGCAACCTATGATCATAGGCGTACTTACTGGATGGAAATCTTCCATTTTGAACTTTCTTAACATGTCCTTGATGTACTTAGTTTGTGATATGAATATTTGTTCCTCTAATTCAGAAATTTGAAATCCAAGGAAGAAAGTTAATTCCCCAAGCATTGACATTTCAAACTCCTTTTGCATATTTGAGGAAAATTCTTTGCACATTTTGTCCATGCTTCCACCAAAATTGATATCATCTACATACACAACTACAATCAATAAATGACCATTCTCATCTTTGATATATAAGTTTCTATGTACATCTCCTCTTTTGAACCCTTGCTCTTTGAGGTATTTGTCAAGTCTAGAGTACCATGCTCTTGGGGCTTGTTTAAGCCCATAGAGAGCTTTCCTTAACTTGCAAACATAACCTTTCTTTTCTGTCAATGAGAATCCTTTAGGTTGTTCAACATACACTTCTTCCTCTAAGTCTCCATTTAGGAAGGCAGATTTTACGTCCATTTGGTAGACTTTGAACTTTTTGTAACTTGCAAGTGCTAGAAACATCCTGATTGCTTCCAACTGTGCAACCGGAGAAAAAGTCTCTTCAAAATCTACACCTTCCACTTGAGCATAGCCTTTACAAAAAAGCTTTGCTTTGTTTCTTTTGATCTCTCCATTTTCATCCATGTTGTTTCGAAAGACCCACTTGGTTCCAATGACATTCTTATCTTTGGGCCTTGGGACAAGTTCCCAAGTGTTATTCTTCTCAATTTGATCTAACTCTTCTTTCATGGCCCTGTTGTGACCTTTTCACACATCGCCCCATTCAAGATGGGGACCCCCTAATTTTTGCTCCATTCTGGTCTTTTGGCTTGGGTTTTTTTTCTCTCTCTCGCTCTGTCTCTTTTCTGATGTCCGCCTTTCGAGGGATTGTGCCCGTCAATGAGTTTAAGCATGAATTTGGCCAAGTTTAAAGAATTAGGGTTTCATCTTTCTTGGTCAGTCCAAGGCCGAACGAAGTGAATAAATTGAAAATTGAGCTTAACATTGTTGTTAGTATGCTTCCGGCAGGTTCTCAGCAAGTTTTCATCGGTCCCGGGGTACTTTTCTTTTTGTGAGCCGCACAATTACAGAGCGGTGGTGGGCATTTTGGGATCCCGATAGTCACCACGGCGATTCGGATACACACGCAGGGCTGCTCGCGTGCAAAATTTGAGCAAAAACAAACAACTTTCTATTTTTAGCAGTCCAGCTTCCGGCACAAATTTTAGGGCTCAGATGCAGAGTTTTTCTTTGCATGTTGGCATATTCCTTCTGGTTTTTTCGAGACCTTGATGATATAACATGCAAGCAGGCCGCGCCGAAATTCTGTCTTAAGAGGCTATTTTTAGGGGTTTCCGTATGAGGACTGCTTTTGCATGTGGGATGATTCTGATGGGTTTTGAAACTTCGCGATGATTGGCGAACATGCAAATGGTAATCACTCAGTAAGGAACTTGCTGTTTTTAGCGAGTGCGTCTAAAAGGTAGCACTTCCAGCGGTCGAATCGCAGTCAGCGGTGCCGGCTTAGCTTGAGAGTTCATTTGATATGCATAAAATAATTAGGGGACAACGGGACCCAAAGAGTAAAAAGTCAAATTTTTGAAAACCAATGTAAATATCGCGATTAGCATCTATGCGAATACATCTGGCGGTAAAATTTCGAGTCAAACGGAGCACTTACTATTTATAGTAAGTCAATTTGGAAACTGGCTAAAAATAGCAAGTCAGTTGCATGCGTTGATGTTGACAGTAAGGTCACATGGTGAGGAGCGCCTCATTCAAATTTCAAATCAAACGGAGCAATGGAGCTATCAAAAGCAAGAAGTTACTATTTATAGTAAATCATCTTCAAAATGGGCTAAAAATAGCAGGTCAGCTAAAAATGGTAGTGTCGACAGAGCAACGAGGTCATAAGGATGCAGTGTGCAAAATTTCAAGTCATTCTGAGCTTCAGAGACGCAAGTTCAGAAGACTTACTATAAATAGCAGGACATGTAAGCTGGCAAAAAGCGAAGAAAAAGTCCAAGTTTGGAACTTCATCCAGTAAACATGGTGAAATGCGCTTAGTTGATGAGGAGGCATAAAAAATTCTAAGTTATGAAGCTCGTCCTTCACACAGGCCCAAATGCGCCCAAGGAGAAGAAAGTCAAAGAAAAGTCAATGAAAGTTATCCTGCAGGCATAGTGAAATGCGCCCAAGGGAAGCTCAGGAAGGTTAAAAAAATTTCTAAGTGTGGATATCCGCCACCACCTTCAAAGTGCGCCCAAATTGCAAGTTCATCCTTCTCAGGGGGTAAAATGCGCCCAAGTTGTGAGTGGTCAAAGCAAAGTCAACGATTTTCATCCTCTTCCCTAGGAAAAATGCGCCCAAATACATGCATGTCAAGACAAAAACGGGAGGTGAAGGGTCACTCCAAGGGCGTTGTATAAGTTTCATCCACTAGACATGTCAAAATGCGCCCAAAAGGCAAAGAGGTCAAACAAGTCAACATTCTTATCCTCCACCTACATAAAAATGCGCTCAAGTTAGAAGCAAGTCAACAAAGTCAAAGTTTTTATCCTCCTGCATGGCCAAAATGCGCCCAAACAAGCTCAAGTGAAGACAAACAAGTGAAGTTGAAAGGTCATCCTCTTGCCAAGCCAAAATGCGCCCAGGTTGAGGTGTAAAAAGTGACTGAGGGTGGTAAATAAGGTAAAAGGGTGAGTGAAAATACCTCAAGGCATGGTAAAGGTGGTAAATGCTAGGCATTTTCCTTCATCTAGTGCTAAATGCGCCCAGGGCCTAAGGTGTTGAAGATGTTGAAGATGTTTTCCTAGTGCCTAAGGTGATGAAGTGTTAGAAAAAGTTCTAAGGCGTGTAAAGTGTGCTAGGCGTGATTTTCCTCAAGTGTGCTAGGCGCCTCAAGTAAAAAATGAAATATTTTTTTTAAAGTGTTGGAGAATTTTTCTAAGGCGTTTGAACTTCAAATATAAAATCGCCTTGCAAGTGTGGAATAAAATATAAATGGTGAGTAAGGAATAAAAGTGTGCTAGGCATGAATAAAATTTTTCGAATGAAATTGATAAAATTACCAACACTGGCGAATGAAACAAAATTTTCTAAGGCAAATTCTCAGAGTGCAAGACGATTTAAAATATTTTCTAAGGCAAATATTTTCTCCCTTGGAAAATACGCCTAGAACTCAAGGTGATAAATTTTCTTCTCAGAACACTGGCAAATTTTCTCAATGATGAAGTCAGAGAATGATGATAATGCAGATGAACTCAAATTTCTCAAGTCAGAGCAACAGGATGATCACAGGCAAAGAACGGATTTAAATTTGACAAATAATATTTTTCTAAGGTTCAAAATTCAAAAAAATTAAATGAACCCGTTCGTTGGGTACCCATGGATTCGAAGCATTCTGAAGAAAATTTTCTTCTGGGTACTGAACATTCGCGATGATAGATGGATTTCCAAGTCTTCCGCACTTCGCCAACACTTTTTCAGTGGAGAATTTAATCAGTGCTCAAATTGTGAATTTTCCTAAGGGAGAATTTAAAATTTTCTAAGGCAAATTTGAATAAAACGACTTTTCAAAGTGAATTTCTCCGAATGATGAATTCAAGATGAGTTGCCTAAATAATTTTGATTGAATTTTTCAGTGATGAATTCTCCAGAGATGATGAAGAGTTAAATTCGAATTTCAAGTGACAGAGTTCCGGCTGGTGGATTAAAAGGGTGGATTTAAATTAAATTTTTCAAAAATAAATTCAAAGATGCCAGTCAAAGTCAAGTTTCTAGAAGAATAAGATTCCGGACGTCGAGAGACAAGTGTCAGAAATACCAGAGAGGGAGAATTCGAATTTTTGAAATGGAGTGGTGGAAGTTAAATGCACTGGCTAAAATTGGCTCCTTCTAGAATTCGATTTTGAGCTATAAAATGAAGAAATTTCTCACTTATTTTTCACAGCTGGAGAAGTCGACTTGCTCTGAGTAAGTTGCTGAAGATTGAGTATTTGCTGAAGCTTGAAGGAATTCGAATTTTTTTCTGAGGAGTAGAGTTTGCTGAGGATTGAAGAGGCGCACTTAGAAGTTGCTAAATGTATTCAAGTCTACAGTTGAAGAGGACACCTTGAAAATCTGAAGACAAGAGGTGCGCACTTGCTGGTTGAGAAGGTACGAGTGTGATTGAAGCTTGATTCATTGCTAAAGTTGAAGTTGCTAGTTGGAGGGGACGCCTTGAAGTGAAGTAAATTGCTGAGAGTTTTCAAAGTGTGAACTTGCTGATTGCTAGTGTGAAATACGAAGTCATAAAAGTTCAAATTGCTGATTAAGAAGTGAAGTGAAGTCACTAAAGTCCACTTAGAAATCTTTTCTAAGTGTTGAAGTTCGAATTTATTGAAGAAGAGGAAGCTGAGGTTTGCAAATAAGAAAGTTATTGCAGCTTCTAGAAGTCGACTGCAGCCCCTATGCAATGTCTTATTTTATTGAATTAAATTGCTGACGAATGTTTGTTATGTTGCAGATGGCTGAGGCAAGGGCGACTGGCAAGGACAATGGTGCATCCAGGCAGGCTGTGATCAAGAAGTTGAGTAAAACATTCATGCCAGAGTCAAAATTTATTTCAGAGTTGGGCAAGCTGACAGACACCAATTTGGGCTCCGTCAACTTGGAGGCCTTCAAGAACAGAATGTTGGGAATCGGAAGTCATCAGCCTTCGACCACTTCACACAATATCGTTCGAAGTGGGTTATATGCAGCTGCTGGTTTTCCACCAGCCATCCAATGCTCAGAGCTGATAATGGAGTGCGCCAATTATTATGAGAAGAACCACAGATTGATCATGTCACCTGATGGCCAAGTACTAGCAAATCTTACTCCAGCGGCCATTGGTGAGGCTTTCGGGATCCCGGTGCACAGAAACATGATTTACAAATCCAGAGAACGGGCTGAACGGATGTACGCTTCTGCATTCGAGAGATGCACGGAGACAATCAACGCAAACTGGATGAGCACTCCCAAGCCTTCTCGTACGAAGTTGCCGAAGCAGATCATAGCGGAGGACTTGAAGCAAGAATACTGTGATCTCATCATGATGCTGAGCAGGGTTGGTGGTTGTGCACAATCATTCATTTTTGAACCTTGGATGTTTTACTACATCAACCTCGTGCTTGAAGGGAAGGATTATGTCAATTGGGCCGAGATGATCAGTGATAATTTGCATGAGCAGCTCCTGAGCCTCCGAAGAACGAAGACATTTTACATGAGCTCTTACATTATCTATATGTTGGCACGTATGACAAAGTACAGAGGGATCTCTTACAAGGAACCTGTCAGTTGTGGCTCCCATCAGTTTAAAATATATGATGCTTGTCCACAGTTGCACCTGGCGAGCACAACCCACTACAAGCCTGTCAACGATTCCTTCACCATGTACATCACGAGGCTGCTTCAGGAGCGATTACATCACAGAATCTCGGGGGAAGCCCAAGAGTTGATTGAAAGGTATGGGTGCTGGTTCATACAGTTTCCGAAATTTTCTTATATTAGGCTGCAAGGTTTCTCATCATATCCATATAGGCTGCCTAAGTACCCAACAGATAGAGTTTTAATGCTAGAAATATCTAGGCAATTGCTTGCCTTTGATAAGATTCAAAAGAAGAAGAAGGGAGGGGTAGAATTTCCAATTGTAATGGGCAACTCGGATGAGGTGTGTCCTTCGATACAGGAAGCTAGAGAAGCTGAAAGTGAACTTCAATTTTATCATTTCTCATATCATATTAGCCGACAGCACTACGATCCACATCATAACATCAAATGGGTACTGTCGGAGGAGTTTAAACATAAGGCCACCATAGAGGATTATTGGGCTGATGCAGCTGATGAGATTGAAGTAAGGAAAAGGATGTTTTCTCGGTTGCCTATTACTTTGATCAGGGAGTGTGAAGTTGTGCCGGTTCCAGACCAGGTGAACGAGGATATGGATGTTGTCCATCCGGACTATGCAGCAGTGAGAGATACTCCACTTCCACCTCCGAATTGGTCAGAGCCTGAGATTGCAGATTTAGATACACTTTCTATTCCTGTCCTGACATTCACTAGGGCATGGGTTGACAGGCGAGTAAACAGGTTGAAGAGTAGGTCAATTGCCTTGACACAATATGATAGGAGATCACGGGACACCTACAGTGAAAAGAAACAGATTACGAGGTCCAGGAAACCCGAAGAAGGAGATGGATTCGGCCAGGGAGCCCGTTCGGTAGAGGCCTCCACTTGGGATTCACGGTTGCATCACCATTGGAACCGTTCTCCAAATTATCTGAAGGAAGATCTCTTTGTTTTCGCGATGAGGGAATACTGCGGAGTCAGTCACGGAGTAGTACGCGAGTATTGTTAGGCCTCCGCGAGAAGTCGGTTGTGAGCGTCAAACGCCTGCTAGGAGTTGATATTGTGAGGATGATAGAGGGACTGTCGCATTTCGGTTTGTTGGGAGGTTAGAAACGGCTATGAATGAGGGATGATGATATAGTGTGAATTTATTTTCTATTACTTGAGAGTTGATATGAACCTACCGCCCGGAGAATGATGTAGAGTTGAGCAAGTTAGAGAAATGGAAGAGCCTGAGAGACAAGCGGCCCGCCCGATGCTCTGATATGATGTACTGATTGGCTTGGGGGCGGGGGCTAAGAAGAAGCCCGATGAGGCGATCCGGTTGAGATGGAAGAAATTTTTGAGCGAGGATCGGTGCACCTCACGAGAAGAAAGCAAAAATTTACCCCGAAGGTATCGCGAAAGGGATGGCTCCACCGCGCCCTTCATGTAAACTGTACTACAGGTTGGAAGTCTTGATACGAGAAATGAAGGCGATACGAGGAATGCCTGTAGTCCACGACTCTAGATTTGGGACGCCCTATTGGTGCGCAGATTGTAGAGGAGTGTGATAACTCCTTCCTTGCCCTCAAAGACAGATTATTCAAGAAAGAAGGAAAATATAAAAGGCTGAAAAGAGAACACAAGGCTTTAATCGGATATGTTCAGCAGTTGTCTCGTTCTCGAGGGCAGGATATTCCAGTGATAGAGCCTCCAACAGAGATACCTAGAAATTACGTCCCGGTGATGGAGTTGGAAAAATGGCACGGGCGGACAAATGGCGAAAACAGCAAGAGTTAGGTATTTAGGGCGAGAGAAGTTTATGGAGACCTTGCTTACGCTTTTGTTAGGCCTCTAGTGGCACGTACGGATGGATCACGGTGCTGGATCATGCTTGGGAAGCGTCACTTCTATCTATCAGAGTAAGGTTATTCAGCGTCTTGAGGCATTGAGACATGTTCCGTTGCGATTGCTGATTGATGGAGGTGTCATTCAGGAGAATGACAGGTATGATTTCTCGAGATGGTATTCTTCAGTAATCACGGGATGTGGCTTCTTCGACGCAGCACAGGCGGATTCAGCCAGGATACATAAGGCTATGGCTAATATCATTGATGGAGTTCAGAATACTTTTGAGGCCATATTTGCTAGTCGGCTGAATCCAGATGAGGTTAATATTGATAATTTGAGGGGTAGGCTGGTACCTTTCTTCTCAGAGGTGAGGACCTTTACACAGGATGACTTTGAGAATACTTCCACTTTCTCCACTTTGATCCAGAACACGCAGGATTCCTTAGCTGCTTGGAGAAAGTCATGTGCAAGGCATGAACACTCAGTCATAGTGTTAGAGTTTCAGTTAGATTGCATTCCACCCATTTCAGTTCAGGAGGTTGAGGCTGTACTTGGCAGATTTGTTGAGTTTGCAGCCAGAGAGAAGGAGAATGGGAATGCACTACTGGACGAGGATCTTCTAGAAGACTGATTGTGGGCATTTATTGCCTTTGCTATTTTTGGGAGTGAGTGGGAATCTTTGATTCATTTATTAATACCACTCCCACAATGTCGGCAGTTTTTAGGGTTACCAGGGTGTACGATTCTAGCCCTCTATTGAAGTTAACCTAGCGATCTTTTGCGGACTTGGCTAGCTATATAAAGGGGGAGTCCCCCTCATTTGTAATTCATTAGATCATTAGACAGTAGTATTGGACATTAGCATTGGAGCTAGAGCTAGAGAGTAGAGCATAGTAGATCATTTTGCTTAGCATAGTGTGGAGGAGAAAGAAAGTTTTCCCTTTGAAAATTTTTGTGGAGATTGTTGTGTAACACTTTTCATGATAATAGATCTTTTCATTGATGGTGGAATTCGTCTTGTCATGAATAGCTAGCAAGGTCTCTTCTTCCTTTCGAATCCAAGTAGTGTAACTTTCATTCATGCAAGTAGTTTACTTTGATGTGTGGTGTTTTATTGAGGTAGCTTCTTTCATTCCATACCACTAGCGGCTTGTTGATGATAAGTTCGCCTTGCGTGGTCCACTGGACATTATCTTGAATTTAACTTCGGTTGTGATTTGTATACCTATATGCGTCGTTTTGATGGTGTATGTATGCTAAATTATGATCTGAACATCCTTTGCTATCCCCTTAAAGATTGCACCGATTTTGCTGAAGCTGTCCGACGTGAGGCTAGGCGAAATTTGGTTGAAGTCTGCCAAAACTGAGCTCCACATATCTTGCATTTAGAATAGAGTACAAATTTCTTAGGCCTTATACTCTTTACTTTCCGCATGTTTCTGATTTGCTTTAGGAAAACGTACTACATTGCCAAATCATACACGCAAGAATCCCTTTCAAATCATATACCAGCTGCTAACTGCAAGAAGTCTGAACAATTGTGTAAGTCCCCTCGTAAGAACACAGCAATACACATCAACCAACTGAGGGTATTCTAAGTATTCGGAACCTTGGAGTTGAACGTGCGAACTTTCTCGCAATCTTAGCGCACGGAATACTTTGATCAAGAGAGAACGGAGTAGCCTTTGGACTATTTTTGTTCTGCTGTTTGGTGCGGTCACAAAAACCACGTCAACAGGCCCTTACCCAACATTTATCTTCACTTGCTTCATTAAAGTTTTTGGGCTCAACTTGCTTCATTAAAGTTTTTGGGCTCAATCCTAGAAAGGAGGCAAAAGTGTGCATGTTTTGTTGTGTTGGCCGATCCCCTTCTAGTTTGTACTTTTGTTTCTAATTCCCCAATCACTAAGTCCTTTGGATGATTTCTTTGAACAAATTTAGATGGAGTTTTGAAGGATGTCTTTGATGGGGTTTTAGATGGAGTTTTGAATCTCCTTGTCCTAGTTCCTCATTCTCATCTTCTTTTGAATCATCTTCTTCTGCATCTTGATCTTCCTTACACACATCTTGTATATCAAGATTATTTTCTGCAATGTCATTGTAATGTTTTCCTTCAATTTTTACATTTGCACTTTCTATTATCTTGTGCAGCCTTTTGTTGTAGCACCTATATGCTTTACTTCTTGTGGAATATTTGAGAAAGATCCCCTCATCTGCTCTTGCATCAAATTTTCCCAAATCTTCTTCATCTCTCTTAATATAGCATGTGCTTCATGTTGGGTGAAAATTATGTAATCAGCTTTTCGATAGATTACACAACTTGGACTTCAGCCACAGCTATGTGAGATGTAAATCTCTCCTCTCGGAAAGGGGAGGCACCCTTCTTACTGCTAACAGAAGCGATAGTAAAACAAATAAATAATTACAAAATGTACACGAAACTTATGGAGTGGGGGGGGTGTGTTACATTCATCCTTCTCTCTTTTTTCAGAGAAGATGTTTACAATGCTTCACTGTTGGAAGTTCACAATTCTTAACAACTTGAAACGAACAACTAGCAGTAATACCAATACCTCTATCTCGTCAAAGCGAAGCGTAGAGATACCAGAAGTAATTAACAATAGACAAATAAAGTAAAAGGGAAAGCTCACGAAGGCACAAAGTCGTTCCGTAGCTTTATCAATGTTGGATGTCTGTCTTACGATGCTCGTTTGTATCACGTTAGAAGCACAAAGTCTTCTTAGGCCTTGTAATTCCTCGAACAGCATGAACAATTACAAGCACAAAGTCTTGTAGATCATCCAACCAAAGGCTATGCACAAGAGTATGGCGACGATTACAAGCACAAAGTCTTGTAGATCATTCAACAAAAGTATCAAACATGAACAATTCACAAGCACAAAGTCTTGTAGATCATTCAATAAAATATCTGAAACATGAGCAGCGATTATAAGCCTACAAGTCTTGTAAGATCTAATTTCAGCAGAATGATATGAGAAACCTGGAAATGCAAAATCTAAATAATAGATGCAACACAAAGTTTACATAAACTACTTAGAGTCCTTCAGATTTCTCAAGCTAATCACCACCAAATAAGATCAACTCACAAAAGTATCGAATCCAATGCAAAGTTTGGTTTGCAATCCTCTTCTTTATTGATCAAATTCCATTCACAAAGCATGAACACAAAGTTTCACAAATTTGCTTCAAAAAGGGCAGCACTTCCTTGCAAAATACTAAAGGATCAATTTACAATGAAAATCCCTCACATTATATAGAAAGAGGGATGAGCAAAAGAAGGAAACTGATTGAGGAAATTAAGGAAAGTTAGGTGAGCGATTTTAGGAGATCTCACCTAACTTTGACCAAAGTCAAAGTGTAATTTGTTTTCAAAATATTACATCTTCGAGCTTGGTGTAATTACAATTTACAAAAAGACATTCGAAAATGTCAAGAAATATTTACATGATGCATAAAGGGATGCACCGGAAATGTCTAACACTGGAGAATAGGGGGCTGCTTCATGTTTCTTTGCCTTGGGCGTGGAAGTCTTCAAATTTCCTCCTAGTCTTTTGCACGAACTTCTCATCTGGACCAACGGTGTAATCCACAATGGTGTGAATTCTCGTGATCGATCTCATGGAAGATGAGTGAACCTTCTTGCACCTGTCAAGATGCGTTTTCAGGTTATCCAATGTGAGCCTTGTATCACAAATGACGTTCAGCGAAGCTTCTGAGAAGTCTGAACTGTCAATCAATTTCATGATGGCTTCCTTGAAGATCTGGGATATTTCTTTGGCCGGCAGGAAGATATGATTTTCCTCAAGAAGTTGACCAGGCAACTCTTTGATACCTTTTTCAAGAATAGCGCGATGTCCTTCGACATCTTCCTGTACTTGGTGGAGATCTTCGTAGAGGATTATGAACCACTTGGTCTGTGTTTTCAAAGATTCCATACCTCAGCGAACTTTTCTTTGTCGGGAATTACCCCAACCTC